>JAQPPZ010004508.1:0-19547 GCA_028583015.1 Wollemia nobilis | reverse complement strand
AAATGACTAGGGTGCAGCTAAGATAGTAAGTAGCCTTTTCCTTGTGAAGTTCATTCTTCTAGGATAACATGGCACCCAGTGCCACCTCAGTAGCTGAGATGTATAAGTAGAAAGACACTCCTAGTCTAGGTGGTGCCAATACTAGTGGCGAAGCCAAGTATTGTTTGATTTCATCAAAGGCTAACTAGCACTCGTCATCCCAGTGAGATGTAACCCCCTTGTGCAATAATTTGTTCATGGGTCGGCACTTGTCAGATAATTGTGCTATGAAGCGTTTAATCGACACGACCTTTCCTTGTAGACTTCTGAGCTACTTGATAGTAGTTGGGGGAACCATTTCAAGGATTGCCTTGGCTTTCTTTGGGTCCACCTCGATTCCTTGCTTTGAGACTATGAAACCCAAGAGTTTTCTAGATGTGATGCCAAATACGCACTTCTTGGGGTTTAGTATAACTTTATGCTCCATGAGGCGATCGAGGATTTTGCGTAAGTCATCGATATTATTTGAGCGCAAAAGAGACTTGGCTAACAAATCATCCATGTAATCTTCCAAAGTTTTATGCATGTAATCGTGGAAGATATATGTCATGGCACGTTGGTAGGTAGCACCAATGTTTTTAAGGCCAAAAGGCATAACCTTATAACAAAATGTCCCCCAAGGCATTATGAACACCGTTTTTAGTTGGTCTTCAGGATTGATACGAATCTGATTGTATCCTGAGAAACCATCCATGAGGGAGAGCATTTCGTGACCTGCTATAGCGTCTACCAACACATCGATGCTTGGCAATGGGAAATCATCCTTAGGACTCGCTTTGTTTAGATCTTAAAAATTGGTGCATATGCGAATCCTCCCATCGAGATTCTTGATGAGAACCATGTTGGACAACCATGGCGAATAATCGACGTAGATGACAAAATGTGCATCCAACAGCTTTTACAATTCGTCTTTGACCATCAAGGCCACTGTTGGGTGCATCTTACGTAGTTTTTGCTTTATAGGCTTGATTGTCGGATCAAGTGTTAAATTATGCGTGACTAGCTGTAGGTCTAGTCCTGGCATATCCCTGTATGACCATGCAAAAACCTCCTTCTCTTTGAGAAGGGCAATGTAGTCAGCTTGCTCTTCGGGGGAAATACTTACCCCTAGCTTTAGAATATGTGGATTCATTGGATCTATGCCGATATCTACGTTAATCGTCTCCTCGACTGACATGTGGGATCCGTCCTCCAACTAATGTGGAGTCGGGATCAAATGGATATCATAAGCTGAATTTAAATCTACGTTGGGAACCTCGGGTTCCTCTTCAGCCTGAAAAATATCCAGAGTTGTCCCTGGGGTAAAATGAGACATCTTATCGAAAGGTAGTACTCTGATGGTGATAAAGGTGAATTGACGTGATCCCAGTCGATGGCATCTGTGTCTAGATGCAATGATCATGCTGGATCGGTCAAATTGCGGATGGGTGCGGTCAAATCAATGGAGATCATGTGGATGGAATGAATTTTGTCTCCATTACTGCGGGTGTGATAACTTGAATCTTCTGGATGATCCCTATACTCTGGATCTGGCTCTAGGGGAACGAGCACGAACGGATCGGCCCTATGTGCTGATAGGAAGACAGGGTCTTCTCTCGGCACTGATGTCATTATAGGGTCATAGGGTGGACGGTGCTCATCATAAATTTGGAGCCATGGATCCAACACTTGGTCCCACCCTGCTGGGTCTACATACCATTCATGCCCTAACCTTATGCCTAATTGTCCAATCAGATCTTCATGATTTAAATGGTGATTGTGCCGTCGTGCATGATTGAGATAGTCCATCTCAGTCTCATCTTCTGAATCAATTTCAGAGATTCAAAAATGTTCATTTTCTTCAGCAAATGTTTGTGACGTTGATGGTTCTCCTTGTTCCAGCAAATTAATCTAGTCCCATTGCGGTTGTTCCACTCTTTATGGAGGGACCTGATTCTCTTGACACTGTATTGGCTCAACTGGAACCTCAAAAGGGAATAGTCTCAAAAAGATTTATGGACACCATTTATGTTCTCTTTGGGAATTAGTGTCCAAACTTTCACCTCTCTCTAGCAAAGGAGAGGGATTATTGATGTTTCCAGGGGTGTTTGTTGACCATGGGAGGTAATCTCCCAATGTATATTCTGTATTTGGGTTGGCATAAGGATTTGATGCCAATCCCCCCTTGTTGCCTATTCTTAGGCCTTGCATGTTTTCTACCAAGATGTCTAAGGGCAGGGGGTGGTTGAAACCTACTCCCGACTTATCATATGGCATTTGGTATCTTGGTTGGCAAAGGACACACATCCCTTGCTCATATCTACCTAACCCGTATCCATGCCAATTGCATTGGCCAAGATATCTCAGAGCGAAGTTCGGGTTTGACAGATAATTGATATTTTTAGAAAAAGGCTCTTCGTCTTCGTCCTTTTGCTTGCATGGTTCAACACCATGATCAAGGCCCCCATACACAAAATTTATCTGGTTTGGTGGGTAGCCTAGAGGAACAACTGTTCCTATGGGAAGGTGAGGTCTCCCCATGTCCTGTACTGATTCTAATGTGGGCGTTGCCACAACATTCTGCACTATATACTCCCCCAGGCCTGTACTGGCCATTTCAACAGTAATTTTTGATGCTTGGGAGGGAGGGAACGAGAGTCCTTCCTGAGTCCATTCCATGTTTGGTGGGTTAGGAGTCTCAGCTTCGGTTGTGCTAGGTGTTTCTTCTGTCGATACTGTTGATATTGTTGACAACCCCTCTTCTAGGGGATAAGCCTCTTCCAGGATCTATTTTCCCTTGTCCTTTTGTTTAGCCATGACAGGTGGCGTTGGTAGTGAAGGAGCAGATAATGAAGACTCACCTGGCTAGGATTTTGATGTTTTGGTCACCAGTGGTGCCTGCGGTATTGGACCCTATTTAGATGGATTTAACTGGAAATCCAAATGCGTTGAAGGGAGGGTCGATTGAGGCATTAATTGCACCGCATTGCAATACTTGAAGGGTTCTATGTCCATCGGGACTACATGAAATTATCCTTCAAATGCATACTTTAGACACTGGTGAGCAATCGAAGGGACACACTTCATGTCCCTGATCCATGGCCGCCCTAGCAGTATGTTATAAGCCATCTCACCTTCCAAAAAATGGCACAATGTTGGTATTGTATTTTTTCCTACTTGGACAGGCAAAACAATTGTGTCGACTGTCGAGCATATTGCATCGTTGAAAGCTCGCAGTGTGTATGTGGAAGCTGTGATATGAGAGGTTGGTAGCTTCAAATGTTTTAAGGCTACAGTGGTAATGATGTTACTAGACGAGCCAGTATCTACCAACACTCTCTTGTATGGGATCCCGTTGACTCATGCGATAACGTGCAGGGGTGGATCTGCCATGTCATTCGATATTGTTTTAAATTCATTTTCTCTGAAGGTAATTACCGGCTCCATACATCGTTTCACATATCCCACGAAGTTGTTGAAATAAACCGCTTCATGAGGCTATAACTTGATGGCTTTCAGAATTTCCATGAGAGCTTCTCTATGGGGTGGTGACTATTGAATAAGCTCGTAAATGGAAAGCCTAGCCGATGTGGTCCGCAAACTCTGCGTGAGTTTGGTTTGTATCGTGACCTTGGGTCTAGGCAGAGGCAACTGCACAGGGCATTGTTTAGGCTGCGACGTTGTTGGAACTTCTCTTGTAGCTACCTCGGGGACAACTCCTAGGTACTTTTTGTTCCTGGTCACTATGCTGATCATTCCCACAAATCCTTGCATGGGAAGATTCTGTCGCACCTCATTGACCTGAAGAGGTTTTGCCTGTGCCTCATGGGCAGGCAAAGGGTCCTTGAATTCCCCCATCTGTTGATCATTTGCACTATGGGGTTGTCCACGGCCAATGTTTTATTATCGATCAAATCTTGGATTAATCCCTTGAATTTCCAACATCCATTCAGATCATGTCCCCTTCGCCTATGGAACCTACAATATAATTCCTCTCTGTATCCCTTAGGCTTGGGAGCGTTAGGATCTACAGTTTAGATTTCTGGAAGGGTGAATATATTTGCCGCTGACAAGCGATCAAATAGGATGTCCCTGGACTCCGCATAAGGAGTGAATTGTCACCTAGGGTGATGCTGTTGATTTTACTCCTATTTTTTATTGTCTCTTTCATAGCTAGGAGGCACTGCCTGATAATTAGCCTTTTGGGGCTGTATTTCTTGCACAGGCTTGGGAACATTTATCGCAACTTGGTTAACCATAGTGGGGTGTGATTGCGTAGTCCCGATCTTAGTGGTCTTATTCCACTCTTTCTTTTTAGGCTTGGTGATTGCACCCTCACCTATTTTGATCTCTTCTATAACTCTAGCTTGTGCCAAAGCTTCTTCTAGGCTGGCGTATTGCTACAGTAGCAATAGCCCAGAGATTGATTTTAAGCAACTCCGTGCAAACATCTATGTGAGGTCAGACATAGGGGGAAGGTAGGGTAGCTTAGAAAGCAAAGCCCTCCATCGATTCCCATATGTTGCCATTATCTCTTCCTCATATTGCCTGAGGCTGGCCAGATCACTCAGTGATGCCTTCTTCTTTGTGTTGAAGGCAAAGCATTCAAGAAATGCATCTACTAATTGATCTAAGTTGTTTATGTTGTGTTTTGGTAACTGTGTGAACCAATCCGAGGCAGGGCCTGCGAATGTGGTTATGAATGTCCTAAGAAACAATGCATCATTATCTTGAATGCCGAAGCATTGGCTCAGGAATCTTGTGACATGTTCTTGTGCATCCTCTTCACCTTTAAAGACTGCCAACTGAGGCAACTTGAAATGTTCGAGGTAAAGAGGTGTGGGCACTGAGGGATGCACTGGATGACTGCAGAGTTGACATAATGTGGGTTTTTGATGCCCAGAAGCTTTTGTCTCCACAGACTCCAAACACTCTAATAGCGCTTTGTATGCATCGAAAGATTTGATTTCTTCCTATTTTGTTTGCTCCCGTTGTGAGTTATGGGAGACTGGAGGCCTATGGGGGGGTGGCCGAATGGCAGCCCTCCCACCTTGATGGGGCATTTTGGCCCATTCTATTTCTGGTTCATACTCCTCATAAACTTCTTGAGGAGTCTCTAGGCGAGACCTATGACCCTGATTGAGTCCCCACTAAGGGTACCCATCATTGTTTCGGGGAGTGGCCTCCCTCTCGAGTCTATAAGGTCTCGGAGGCAAACCTTGATGAGGTTGCGGAGACCTGTCCTGCACCAAATGGTTGTGCCTCTCATATTGTTTTGCTTTTTGGGTGTGAGGGGTTGGCACCCTCTCAGGTAGTTTATAACACAGCTCATCCGCTTCACGCTACATGCGCTCTTTATTAAGGCAGTATAAGTACTCTAACTCCTAATTATCTTGCTCAAGCTACGTGATTCGGGGTTGGCGGGCGGCATGTTTGGCAACTGTCGGGTCAATTTGGTCTGCCCTCTTTTGCTCAGGAGGTTTGAATGTTTCTCCTATGTGTTTTCCTCGATCTTGATGATCTGAAATTTCAATGGGTCACTTCCCTCTGTCGAGGTAGGCAGAATTTACTTGAGGCTTTGGCCTCGATAGGTGACCATGATATCTAGCAGGTGCAAAAATGCAAGGTTCCCATGCTGTATGTTGTTCCCAAGGAATGTGATGGTCTTCCTCATACTCCCTTTCATGTGTGTGAAAGGGGCGGGCAGAGTGAGCTCGCATTATGTGGAGAGCCCTATGCTCTAGGTTTTGTCTTTCTATTCTAATGGGAGGCAAAGGAGAGGTACTGTATTCATGTTGTCTCTCCTCATGGACACTGTGCCTCTCTAGAACTTCATCACGCTGTGGCCACTCAGATCTAGCCTCAAAAGGTGATTTTCTATTTACATCGAGTTCTACATGTAAAGCTTCTTCCCGAAAGGGGCTGTGTTGAATGGGCAAACTCCATAGAGGAGGGTCCCAATAATTCCTTCTTTATGTGGCCTAATGTGGACTCTCTTGTATGCCAGACCGCCAAGGCGGTATGTCCAAGTCCTCAGGGCTAAAGCGAAGGCGACCAACGCCCTCTCTTTGTGCACCTTTCATAACGTCCGCCCTTGATTGGGCTTGGCTATGGGTGTACACCATTGTGGTGCTTCTCTACTAGCTAAGCAAATTTTTATCTCATTTATGATGATTTTTCTTTTTGTTACACTAAGAAAAAATGAACACACACATACATAAACAGTGATTATCTCTTTTAAGGATTAATAGTGTGTCCTAAACTGAAAGCATGAGATTTCGAAAGTTTTTGAAAGGAAAAACTACTTCGATGCATTCAAAATACAAATAAACGCCTAAGTCCTAAAGAGTGCAAAGCATGAAATGAAAGAAGCCAATCGAACGGAGACAAAAGAAATTAGAGAAATCACAGCCCTTTTATTGAATTCTTTTAACCTCGGTTACAAAGATGCATCCTTCCTTTTTAGGGGTTAGGAGCGTTTAAATGAGCTTTTGGATTACAATCGTGACTTAGTCTTCCCTCTTCCGCATGCCCACATTTAAAATGGGCGGGCCAAAGCGTTGCCGTCGCTTGCGATGATGAATCCTTGATGTTTGCTGCTTCTCCTGTGATCAAAGAAACACAAAGGCGTTAGTAGCACCTGTAACAAAATAATAGAGCGTTTGACTTTAAAAATCAATAAGAAATGCATGCAAAATATTGATTAAACCGGTGAATAAAATAACTCTAATCAACCTGCAACTTTGACAGAGACCCAAAAACATCACCAAAAGGCTGCTGCCAGCAAAACAATCGATGAATCTGATCGTTGTTATCTGCAAGTTAGTGAAGAACCAAAAATCGACAAAAACATGATAATATTTGATAAGCGGCTTTTGAAATCCGAATTGTAAACTATCTAAACAGCATAGAGTGTAAGGTAAGACAAACACATGATAACGAAATAAATTAAAAATGAGGCTAAGAGCGTGCGGGGCGCCCGAGCGGGCCGCCCACCGTTGGAACTTGATTTCGGCGCCAATCCACTAGGGAAGGGCCCAAAATCTCTTAGGTTGAGTTGTCGGCAAATTGATGGATTACTGTGGTCAAATGTCGGGTTCTAAGGTCCGGATTCACCCTTCCAATATCCACCCAATAACCTCTCTTGCGAAAGAGATTAAGGATGTAGAAGAGATGAATCGAAAAAGGGTGCAATAGGCTGTTTAATTTGGCAGCACTTCGTTGCTTTAAAATGCCTGCCAACTTCTGTCTCCTTTTGGGTGGGAAAGTCCACCATTTTATAGACCCATGGGGTCTCTTTAGAGGGGCATGCAGGGATGCCACGTGGCGGCCATGCCTTCCCAAGAGGGAGGAGACTCCTCCCTGACTTGGGCTTACATGACTGCCCTTGTGACAGTCCTCTAACTGCCAATCTGCCCACCTACGCGTGCATGCACATCAAGAGACAATAATTGACTGTCTTCGGCTACCACTCGTTTAATGTCTGCTTTAATGTCTGCTTTTATTGGTTTACAGTCCGCCTTTAATTGGTTAAAGTCTACCTTTAATTGGTTAAAGTCCGCCTTCGATTGGTTAAAGTCTACCCAGGCGCAAAGATGGGAGTTTGTCATGATATCGCGACGTCGCGATATCGCGACACCTAAGCCTTAGGTTTCCTTTTGGCCTTTAGTGTCACGATTTCGCGACGTCACGAAATCGTGATGTCGCGATTTCGCGACACTTCTAGCAAAGGCTCTCTTTTGGCCAGAAGTGTCACGATTTCGTGACACTTCTGGCAAAGGCTCTCTTTTGGCCAGAAGTGTCACGATTTCATGACGTCGCGAAATCGTGACGTCACGATTTCGTGACACTTCTAGCAAAGGCTCTCTTTTGGCTAGAAGTGTCGCGATTTCGCGACACTTCTGGCAAAGGCTCTCTTTTGGCCAGAAGTGTCACGATTTCACGACGTCGCGAAATCACGACGTCGCGATTTCGTGACACTTCTGGCAAAGGCTCTCTTTTGGCCAGAAGTGTCACGATTTTGCGTGACGTCGCGATTTCGTGACCCTTCTGGCAAAGGCTTTCTTTTGATTTTTGCCTTGTTTAAAACAACCAACTTCTGCCCGAAAATAAAACAATATTGCGACACCCAGGCGCAAAGGCGGATTTGAAGCAGAATGTCTGGAGGTGCCAAATTACTTTTTGACCTTCTAAAACTGTTGTGTAAGTGGCTAGGACCACTGTTTGACCTCTGAGGGCTGCCCTGAAGGTTGTGTGTGTCAATGCGATCAGTGTTTGTAGTCACATAATCGGATTGGTGCTGTTTTGGTGTCTATAGATGCCCCTTTTTGGGAAGCGCTATGGGTGACACGATGCTTGAGCAAAAATAGATAACCAAAGCACTAATGATTAGGGTTTCTCAGTAACTCGACCAACTTGTGATGCCCCAAGTATGGAAAGGGCATGCATTCTTGAATCCTTGCTTCTGACGAGCTAAGGAATTTGATTTCAAGTATTAACCTATTTTGGTGAGGTGTGACTTGAGCTTGAACATTGATCAGTCATGAATAGGCAAAGGGCGCAACCTTTTGTCCCTAGGGGAACCTTGTGTTCATGCTTCGGGAATGCCAAGTGTTTGATCAATTTGTGATTATTGCTTGTTTACTGCCCCAAGTAGGAGCGTAATTGTCTTTGTCAATGATTCTTCGAATGCATGTCATTTCCTTGATTGGGTATGTGTTTGTTGATTGGTGACTAAGTGTGACTACCCCCTCAAGCGACGAATCGATGAGGGAATGACCTTCGTGAGAAAAGCGACGAGTCGCTTGACCCGAGGTGACTTAGGTTAGGGTGCCTTCAGATGTTTAGCATTGAATGTGTGTGCAATTTTTTGACATTTAGACCTATTTTTGGTGGGTGTTAACCCTTTTGGTGATGCCATACTGGGGTGAAATCATCGAAAACCCGTCTTCCCGTGGAGCGGTCCGGCTATGGTAGCCTTCTTGGGGAAGTAGGAGAGTGACAATTTGAGCCCCGACATCGATTTTCTATGCCAGGAGGTTAAGTGCAAGAGCACTTGTGTCCGGCAATGCTTATTGCTATGTTTTTGTGTTGCATTTTTGTGATGTTTTTGTTGTTTTGATTTTCTTGCTTTGTGTATATGTCATGATTTTATGTTATGCACAATGATTGATGTTGATGGATGCATGCTACTTTATATTGATGTATGCACATGGTATGATAAATACGAATGTTTTTGATATATATGTGATATGCAAAATGTAATGGATGAAATGAATTTGTGTTGTTTGGTTAGGGCACCATAGACTGTTTAGGACTTTGTGATTTTGTTTTTATGCGATTGCTGTAGTGGATGACTTTGCTTTTGTGCATGCGGTATTTTGTGTATTTCCTGATGATAATGTGATGATGAAAAGTAGCGCAATGGGTTAAAAAATGTAGCTAAGGTTTTCCGAGACTCGGACGGTTTTAACTCACTAGCCACGATTGTACTTTATCTTACAAGACTTTTGAACAAGGTATGAATCGGACTTGTTTTTGACCAAGCTATTTCACATCCCTGTGTGTGCAATTGAGTTCATTTATGTGGTATTTGTCGGGATACCGCCAGTGCCAGATGGGCTTTCAACCAAACTTGTACTTGAGGATCACCTAATTAGCTCCACTAACTCCTTTGTTGTATTTAGTTAGATTAATCTGCGGTGTTATCCAGGATACCATAAGCTAGCTCATCCTTATGCAAACATTGGTCTGCACACACGCAAAGTGAATGTGACAGACGTATCGTCATGCGGGTAGGATACCACCATTGCCAGATAGGCTATCAACCAAACCTGTAATGAGGATCACCTAGATGGTTTTCGAATCGTTGAGAATTCTAGGGATTCAAGTTCGGGATATTTGTTGGCTGAATGATTTAGAAAGTTGCTCATCTATATAGTGATGAAAATCACTGTTTATTTTCTATTAATTCTTTTTGAGCGAGGATTTTGAATAGTGGTGATAACCACTGTTATTTGATTTTGGGTTTTGAGTATTGTGAGTTTGGGCTGGTGAGTGGCCTTGATCCTTGTGGCCTTGGGGACGACTACGCATCCTTTGCAGGGACGTGTAGTATGAATCCTTACGACGTTGGGAACCAAGGGGGTGATGGAGATTATGGAGTAAGGGCATTGATATTTTAGGCCTTGGGGATGACTACCCATCCTGGTTAGGGGCGGATAGTACGAATCCTTACAACTTGGAGACCAAAGGTGAATGGAAAGTGTTAGGATGATGATTTGTTGGAATTTTGTTTGTGAATGGCGTTGATCCCTTTTGGGTCTTGGGGATGACTACCCATCCTTGGTAGGGACGTGTAGTACGAATCCTTACAACTTTGGGAACCAACTATGATTGGGATTTGGTAGTGGTGAAAACCACTGTATATGGAGGTGAATGAATGGGGAAGAGCTCGTCCTTTTGTCAATTCTCAGCATTCTGGAACCATTCGCACAGGGGGATGAGCAAGATAACCGCTTCACTTATGGTGACCTGGATTACTACGCAGGTTTCATCTTTCGTTCACACAACTTGGGAATTTTTATGTGTTTTAATTTGTGTTGGGATGTTACGTAACAAGGTGTATTTCAAGTGTAACTCTACCTTCATAAAATCTGTATGACTCGGTACATTACGTAGCTAAAGAGCAAAATGATGACTGAATTACGAAAACTCTTGATACATTAGAAGACCACTGACTCTAGTGTGGTAAAAAGCAATGCATGGTGTTTTTGTTGTTTTTGTAAAATGGAACAATGTGGAACAAGATGGACTAGCAGAGCAATTACAGCCTATGGTGCCTTTGACCTGTACGACCACAAATATGCAATGTATGGATGCAATGCTTTAATGCAGCTATGTATTTTTGTATTTTTGATGGATTGATTTTTGTGAATATGAAGATGAGGTGCGAGAAGAGCTCTCTATTGATGAATTTGAGTATGCCTAGAAATGAGATGCAAATTTTTTTTTTGTTGTTTTTGATGATTTTTGAATTTTAACTTTTCTTATTTTTGACCAAGCGATTGTGGAAATCCTTGGAGCATTTTGGGATTGACCAAGCGATTTTAGGGATCCTTGGAGCATTTTGGGATTGACCAAGCGATTGCGATAATCCTTGGAGCATTTTTGGGATTGACCAAGCAATTTTAGAGATCCTTGGAGCATTTTTGGGATTGACCAAGCGATTTTATGGATCCTTGGAGCATTTTTGGGATTTGACCAAGCGATTATAGAATCCTTGGAGCATTTTGGGATTGACCAAGCGATTATAGAATCCTTGGAGCATTTTTGGGATTGCCCAAGCGATTATAGAATCCTTGGAGCATTTTTGGGATTTGACCAAGCGATTATAATCCTTGGAGCATTTTTGGGATTGGACCAAGTGATTGTGATAATCCTTGGAGCATTTTTGGGATTTGACCAAGCGATTGCGATAATCCTTGGAGCATTTTTGGGATTTGACCAAGCGATTGCGATAATCCTTGGAGCATTTTTGGGATTTGACCAAGCGATTGCGATAATCCTTGGAGCATTTTTGGGATTTGACCAAGCGATTGCGATAATCCTTGGAGCATTTGTGGGATTTGACCAAGCGATTGCGATAATCCTTGGAGCATTTTTGGGATATGGCTCTCTTAGATATGAAATGGTCATAAATGACTGATATTCAAGGGTTCTGTTTCCTTGATACCATCAAGAGAAGCTAGCCGGTACGTCTCGGGTCCTATTTTGCTATCAATGACATATGGACCTAACCAATTTGCCGTGAACTTGTCCCTTAGGTGGGATGGCAAACTAGAATTCTGTTGGTTTTCCTTCAAAACCAAATCACCAACCCGAAAGTCCCTCAGGTGAACTTTCATGTTGTAAGCTTTCTTAAGTCGCTCTTGATAAATACGTAAATGCTCGAGAGCATTAACGTGTCGTTCATCAAGCAATGTAAGCTGGTCTAATCGGGCCTACCGCGTAGAGTCATCATCGATGAACTCCTGCATTGATATGCGTAGGGAAGGAATCTCCAACTCTAGAGGCATGACTGCCTCGGAGCCATACATGAGCGAAAATGGAGTGGCCCCAGTGGGCGTCCGAATGCTAGTGCGATAGGCCCATAGGGCAAGTGGGATTTGAATGTGCCAATCCTTATGACTGTCTATGATGGTCTTTTTAAGGATGGCAACTAGCATTTTGTTTGACGCTTCTGCTTGCCCATTCACTTGCGGATAATAGGGTATCAAAAAATTGTGCTGGATTTTGTACTTTGTGGTCAAAGCATGCACATCTTTGTTCTTGAAAGGCATCCCATTATCCGAGACTATTTTGGATGGAATACCAAAACGACATATGATGTTATGCAAAATGAACTCCACAATGCGGGGTCTTGTCGTAGAGGTAAGCGGAATTGCTTCCACCCACTTGGTAAAATACTCTATGGCCATTATGATAAATGTGTGACGGCCTGACGACGTAGGGGAGATCTTTCCAATTAGATCGAAGCCCCATTGCGAGAACGGCCAAGCAGACTGGATTGTCTGCAAGGCTTGGGAAGGTATGTGCATCAAATTGGCATGATGTTGACACTTCACGCACTTCTTGACATATGCACAACAATCTCGCTCTAAAGATGGCCAATAATAGCCCATGCGAAGAATGCGCTTTGCAATGGCCATACCACTAAAGTGGCCACCACATGTACCATCGTGCGCTTGGGCGACTGCCCAAGTGGACTCTTGTTGGTCCAAGCAACGAAGAAGGATTCCTTCATAGCTACGATGATACAAAATGTCTCCTATCAAGACATACTTAGCCGCTTTCTGCTTGAATGCTCGTTTTGTGGCATGCGTCAATCCAAGCGGGAGATTACCTAACTTGAGGTAGTCTCTAATGGGTAAATACCAGTCCTGTTGATCAAAAACCTCGACGGTATGAACAGCCAATCCCTCTTGAAGTTCATCCCTAGCAAACGTTGAACGGGATAAAACTTGTAAGAATAGTGTTGTGTTGCTATTAATGGGAGTAGGGGAGAACAAGGACCCCCAGTTGGCATGTTTCAAATGGTCATGGATTCGAAAGAACTTATCCGAGGATGGTTCAATCTGGATCATGTGGATTCCTGGCGTCAAGTCTGAGCTTGCACGCTCCATCACGGATTGCGATAAGGTTTTGACTTGAATGGTTGTCATATCACCGGAAAGGTCTTGCGAAATTAGTGACCCCAAGGAGGCCATTGTGTCCGCAAAATGATTTGATGATCGAGGGAGTGCCTCGATGTCATACCACTCAAGTTTTGCCAGGAATTTGTCCACAAGGGCTTTATAAGCCTGCAGAACTAGGCATTTGCATTGATATACCCCTTTGACTTGATTGACAATTAACAGCGAATCACCAAAGATGTTCAGTCATTTGATGTTCATGGCGATTGTTGTCTGAAGACCTAGGAGCAAGGCTTCATACTCTGCATTATTGTTGGTGCATGGGAAGTTTAATTTAAATGACAGGGGCATTGGAGCACCCTACGGTGTGAAGAATACAATTCCCATGCCACCACCTTGCTCACATTTAGAACCATCAAAGAATAGGGTTATGTCGGCCTGTGACTCAGGCTCATCAGAATATGGCGATTTTGAGACATGGAAGACCCCATCATCGGGTAGTTCTATGACTAGAGGCTGATCGTCTTCAAGAGGAGCCTCTGCTAGTTGATCGGCTATGACTTGTCCCTTGATAGATTTTTGTCCAATAAACTCTATGTCAAATTCCGTCAACAACATGATCCATTTCGTCGTGCGACTACTATGATAAGTACGACTCATCATGTATCGCAATGGATTCTCCTTAGACACAACATACGTAGTGTTTCTCAGCATGTAGTGGCATAGCTTTTTGGTAGCAAACACCACTGCCAA
Organism: Wollemia nobilis; assembly: GCA_028583015.1. NCBI lineage: Eukaryota > Viridiplantae > Streptophyta > Pinopsida > Araucariales > Araucariaceae > Wollemia > Wollemia nobilis. Next base: position 5,583 of record JAQPPZ010004508.1, on the reverse strand, counting down.
GCAGAGTTTCTCAACGTATGCATAGTTAAGTTCATAACTGACCAGGGTGCGGCTAAGATAGTAAGTAGCCTGTTCCTTGTGAAGTTCATTCTTCTGGGCTAACATGGCGCCCAGTGCCACCTCAATAGCTGAGATGTATAAGTAGAATGGCACTCCTGGTCTAGGTGGTGCCAATACTAGCGACGAAGCCAAGTATTGTTTGATTTCATCAAAGGCTGACTAGCACTCGTCATCCCAGTGAAATGTAACCCCCTTGTGCAATAATTTGTTCATGGGTCGGCACTTGTCAGATAATTGCGCTATGAAGCGTTTAATCGACGCGACCTTTCCTTGCAGACTTCTGAGCTGCTTGATAGTAGTTGGGGGAACCATTTCAAGGATTGCCTTGACTTTCTTTGGGTCCACCTCGATTCCTCGCTTTGAGACTATGAAACCCAAGAGTTTTCTAGATGTGATGCCAAATACGCACTTCTTGGGGTTTAGTCTAACTTTATGCTCCATGAGGCGATCGAGGATTTTGCTTAAGTCATCGATATGATTTGAGCGCAAAAGAGACTTGGCTAACAAATCATCCATGTAATCTTCCAAAGTTTTATGCATGTAATCATGGAAGATATATGTCATGGCACGTTGGTAGGTGGCGCCAGCATTTTTAAGGCCAAAAGGCATGACCTTATAACAAAATGTCCCCCAAGGCATTGTGAACGCCATTTTTAGTTGGTCTTCAGGATTGATACGAATCTGATTGTATCCTGAGAAACCATCCATGAGGGAGAGCATTTCGTGACCTGTTGTAGCATCTACCAACGTGTCGATGCTCGATAAGGGGAAATCATCCTTAGGACTCGCTTTGTTTAGATCTCAAAAATTGGTGCATATGCGAATCCTCCCATCGGGCTTCTTGACGGGCACCATGTTGGACAGCCATGGCGGATAATCCACGCAGATGACAAACTGTGCATCCAACAACTTTTGCAATTCATCTTTGACCATCAAGGCCACTGTTGGGTGCATCTTACGTAGTTTTTGCTTTATGGGCTTGATTGTCGGATCAAGCATTAAATTATGCGTGACTAGCTGCGGGTCTAGTCCTGGCATATCTCTGTATGACCATGCAAAAACCTCCTTCTTCTCTTTGAGAAGGGCAATGTAGTCGGCTTGCTCTTCGGGGGAAAGACTTACCCCCAACTTGAGAATCTATGGATTCATTGGATCTATGCCGATATCTACGTCAGTCGTCTCCTCGACTGACATGTGGGATCCGTCCTCCAACTGATGTGGAGTCGGGATCAAATGGATATCATTAGCTGAATTTAAATCTGCGTTGGGAACCTTGGGTTCCTCTTCAGCCTAAAAAATATCCTGAGTTGTCCCTAGGGTAAAATGAGGCATTTTACCAAAAGGCCAATACTCTGATGGTGATAAAGGTGAATTGACGTGATCCCAGTCGATGGCATCTATGTCTAGATGCAATGACCATGCTGGATCGGCCGGATTGTGGATGGGTGCGGTCAAATCAATGGAGATCATGTGGATGGAATGAATTTGGTCTCCATTATCGTGGGTGTGATAACTTGAATCTTCTGGATGCTCCCTATACTCTGGATCTGGCTCTAGGGGAACGGGCACGAACGGATCGGCCCTATGTGCTGATAGGAAGACAGGGTCTTCTCTTGGCACTGATGTCATTATAGGGTCACGGGGTGGACGGTGCTCATCGTAAATTTGGAGCCATGGATCCAACACTTGGTCCCACCCTGCTGGGTCTACATAACATTCATGCCCTAACCTTATGCCTAATTGTCCCATTAGATCTTCATGAGTTAAAGGGCGATTGTGCCGTCGCGCATGATTGAGATAGTCCATCTCAGTCTCATCTTCTGAATCACTTTCGAAGATCCAAAAATGTTCATTTTCTTCAGCAACTATTTGCGACGTTGATGGTTCTCCTTGTTCCAGCAAATTAATCTGGTCCCATTGCGGTTGTTCCACTCTTGGTGGAGGGACCTGATTCTCTTGACACTGTATTGGCTCAACTGGAACCTCTAAAGGGAATAGTTTCAAAAATATTTTTGGACACCGTTTATGTTCTCTTTGGGAATTAGTGTCCAAACTTTCACCTCTCTCTAGCAAAGGAGAGGGATTATTGATGTTGCCAAGGGTGTTTGTTGACCATGGGAGGTAATCTCCCAATGTATATTCTGTATTTGGGTTGGCATAAGGATCTGATGCCAATCCCCCCTTGTTGCCTATTCCTAGGCCTTGCATGTTTTCTACCAAGATGTCTAAGGGCAGGGGGTGGTTGAACCCTACTCCTGACTTATCATATGGCATTTGGTATCTTGGTTGGCAAAGGACATGCATCCCTTGCTCATATCTGCCTAACCCGTATCCATGCCAATTGCATTGGCCGAGATATCTCAGAGTGAAGTCCGGGTTTGACAGATAATTGATATTTTCAGCAAAAGGCTCTTCGTCTTCATCCTTTTGCTTGCATGGTTCAACACCATGATCAAGGCCCCCATACACAAAATTTGTCTGGTTTGGTGGGTAGCCTAGAGGAACAACTGTTCCTATGGGAAGGCGAGGTCTCCCCATGTCCTGTACTGATTCTAATGAGGGCGTTGCCACAAAATTCTACACTAGATACTCCCCCAGGCCTGTACTATCCATTTCAACAGTAATTATTGATGCATTTGGATTTCTAGTTAAATCTATCTAAACAGGGTCCAATACCGCAGGCACCACTGGTGACCAAAACATCAAAATCCTAGCCAGGTGAGTCTTCATCATCTGCTCCTTCACTACCAACGCCACCTGTCATGGCTAAATAGAAGGACAAGGGAAAATAGATCCTGGAAGAGGCTAAGCCCCTAGAAGAGGGGTTGCCAACAATATCAACAGTATCAATAGAATAAACACCTAGCACAACGGAAGCTGAGACTCCTAACCCACCAAACATGGAATGGACTTAGGAAGGACTCCTGTTCCCTCCCTCCCAAGCATCAACAATTACTGTTGAAATGGCCAGCATAGGCCTGGTGGAGTATCTAGTGCAGAATGTTGTGGCAACGCCCGCATTAGAATCAATACAGGACATGGGGAGACCTCGCCTTCCCATAGGAATAGTTGTTCCTTTAGGTTACCCACCAAACCACACAAATTTTGTGTATGGGGGCCTTGATCATGGTGTTGAACCATGCAAGCAAAAGGATGAAGACGAAGAGCCTTTTGTTGAAAATATAAATTATCTGTCAAACCCGAACTTCACTCTGAGATATCTCAGCCAATGCAATTGGCATGGATATGGGTTAGGTAGATATGAGCAAGGGATGCGTGTCCTTTGCCAACCAAGATACCAAATGCCATATGATAAGTCAGGAGTAGGGTTCAACCACCCCCTGCCCTTAGACATCTTGGTAGAAAACATGCAATGCCTAGGAATAGGCAACAAGGGGGGATTGGCATCAGATCCTTATGCCAACCCAAATACAAAATATACATTAGGAGATTACCTCCCATGGTCAACAAACACCCTTGGCAACATCAATAATCCCTATCCTTTGCTAGAGAGAGGTGAAATTTTGGACACTAATTCCCAAAGAGAACATAAACGGTGTCCAAAAATATTTTTGAAACTATTCCCTTTAGAGGTTCCAATTGAGCCAATACAGTGTCGAGAATCAGGTCCCTCCACCAAGAGTGAAACAGCTGCAATGGGACCAGATTAATTTGTTGGAACAAGGAGAACCATCAACATCGCAAATAGTTGCTGAAGAAAATGAACATTTTTGGATCTCTGAAAGTGATTCAGAAGATGAGACTGAGATGGACTATCTCAATCATGTGCGACGGCACAATCGCCCTTTAACTCATGAAGATCTGATGGGACAATTAGGCATAAGGTTAGGGCATGAATGGTATGTAGACCCAGCAGGGTGGGACCAAGTGTTGGATCCATGGCTCCAAATTTACGATGAGCACTGTCCACCCCGTGACCCTATAATGACATCAGTGCCGAGAGAAGAACCTGTCTTCCTATCAGAACATAGGGCTGATTCGTTCGTGCCCATTCCCCTAGAGCCAGATCCAAAGTATAGGGAGCATCCAAAAGATTCAAGTTATCACACCCATGGTAATGGAGACCAAATTCATTCCATCCACATGATCTCCATTGATTTGATCGCACCCATCCACAATCCGGCCAATCCAGCATGGTCATTGCATCTAGACATAGATGCCATCGACTGGGATCGTGTCAATTCACCTTTATCACCATCAGAGTACTGGCATTTTGGTAAAATGCCTCATTTTACCCCAGGGACAACTCAAGATATTTTTTAGGCTGAAGAGGAACCCAAGGTTCCCAACACATTTAAATTTAGCTAATGATATCCATTTGATTTTGACTCCACATCAGTTGGAGGACGGATCCCACATGTTAGTCGAGGACACGACTGATGTAGATATCAGCACAAATCTAATGAATCCACAGATTCTGAAGCTAGGGTTAAGTCTTTCCCCCGAAGAGCAAGCCGACTACATTGCCCTTCTCAAAGAGAAGAAGGAGGTTTTTGCATGGTCATACAAAGATATGCCAGTACTAGACCTGCAGCTAGTCACGCATAATTTAATGCTTGATCTAACAATCAAGCCCGTAAAGCAAAAACTACGTAAGATGCATCCAACAGTGGCCTTGATGGTCAAAGACGAATTGCAAAAGTTGTTGGATGCACAGTTTGTCATTTGCGTGGATTATCCGCCATGGTTGTCCAACATGGTGCCCGTTAAGAAGCCCGACGAGAGGATTCACATATGCATCGATTTTTAAGATCTAAACAAAGCGAGTCCTAAGGATGATTTTCCCTTATCAAGCATCGACGCATTGGTAGACACTACAACAGGTCATGAAATGCTCTCCCTCATGGATGGTTTTTCAGGATATAATTAGATTCGTATCAATCTTGAAGACCAACTAAAAATGACGTTCAAAATGCCTTGGGGGACATTTTGTTATAAGGTCATGCCTTTTGGCCTTATAAATGTTGGCGCTACCTACCAACATGCCATGACATATATTTTCCACGATTACATGCATAAAACTTTGGAATATTACATGGATGATTTGTTAGCCAAGTCTCTTTTGTGCTCAAATCATATCGATGACTTAAGCAAAATCCTTGATCCCCTCATGGAGCATAAAGTTAGACTAAACCCCAATAAGTGTGTATTTGGCGTCACATCTGGAAAACTCTTGGGTTTCATAGTCTCAAAGCGAGGAATTGAGGTGGACCCAAAGAAATTCAAGGAAATCCTTGAAATGGTTCCCCCAACTACTATCAAGCAGCTCAGAAGTCTGCAAGGAAATGTCGCGTCGATTAAACGCTTCATAGCACAATTATCTGACAAGTGCCGACCCATGAGCAAATTATTGCACAAGGGGGTTACATTTCACTGGGATTACGAGTGTCAGTCAGCCTTTGACGAAATCAAATAATACCTGGCTTTGTCACCGTGATTGGCACCACCTAGACCAGGAGTGCCGTTCTACTTAAACATCTCGACCATCGAGGTGGTACTAAG
>JAQPPZ010004507.1:0-16713 GCA_028583015.1 Wollemia nobilis | reverse complement strand
CAAATACTTTATCAAGCCTTTATTAGGTAAAGAAGTCTCAATTCATCTATGTGCACAAGAGACAAGCAAAATAACATTTTAGTGCAAAAGACGTTTCATCAATGAGTGCAACTTGGATTTGTGGATCTCTGAAATGCTTGGGATTTTGTGACAATTGTTGATAGTGTGGATGGACCACTTGGTGCAAAAATAAAATATGAAAGGTAAAATAAAATTGAGGTGCACCCAGGAAACTTATAGAAGCCAGTTTGAAGTGATGATTAGCGAAGAAGGTAAAATACATCCTTGTTGCTCTATCCTTTTTTTTGAATACAAGATTGGGAAACAATGAGAATGGACGAACGACTTCGTGATAGTGATAAAGAACTCACCTTAATTCTAGAAAGTAATGGATGGTCAAGGGAGAAATAAAGCAAGTTGTGAGTGATTGACTCAACGAACTAAAGGTGGTTATTGTCATCAAAGAAAATATACAGCTGAGTGGTTGGTAGAAAATGAATTGATCATATTGACACTCAAGAATAGTTAGAAGGCAAAGTTAACATTGGAGTAAAGAAAATAGTTTTCAATGAAGGCAATGAGCAAATTAAGGTTTTGGAGCAGATTTGAGCAGATTTTGTAAGTAGGTTTTGAAGCAGATTTGAGCAAATTTTATAAGTAGGTTTTGGAGCAGATTTGAGCAAGTTTTGTGAGCAAGGGGATTGGTGTCTCCTGTGGATTGGTGTCCATGAACTTGAGTGATGCAGAATAGAAAATTGCACACTACCAAATCCAAATTTTCATTCATTAATTCAAAAATAAAATTTTACAATGCTAGCCCGTAGGCGTAGTTCCTCTATTCACTATTGCAATCTCTAGTTCTACGCTCCTCTCTCATTACAATCCCTAGGTTTTTTATAGAGGCTCCGACCCTCTAATTCTAGAAAATCATAGAATAACAAAACAACATAATAGCCATCGTCTTCACTTCCCGTTTGGAAGAAATTCACTGCCTTCGCAGTCCTATGGCTCTCTTTCCTTTAGCTCTGCAACTCCTCTGCACTCTATCAAAACACCACCGCTTTGAAAAATCGTCGTAGCCTTACTATTCAAAGTTCTATCTATAGATCAATAGCACCGTAGCCTTCTGTCTCAAATCTGTAGATCGGATTTTCCATCTCTATGGACCTTGTGTAAACTGCCTCATGTTCGAGGCATCTTTCTACACCCTTTGGAATCCGAAGCTCTTCTTGGAAGAAACCCTCATAGAAAAGCAGGTCCAGAACTCATCTGCAACTCTACCTAGGGCCAGAATCTGACCCCTTGTGCATGCCTTGGCTTGCCCTTTTATAATTTTACTGACATGGCTCTTCGTCTTCCACCTGGTGGTCCCCTCGTTTCATCTCCCGCATCTCTTGGCCTTCGCTTGCCCTTCAAAATCATCATCACACAAAATGGCAGAGTGCTCTGTAACCACCTGTAACTTGATGCCACGTGCCCCTATAACGGCCCTACAATCGCCACCTGACCTTTGTCACATTCTTCTTCTAGCTACACTGTAACGGCTCCTGCATCCGTCACCTGACTTCCATGAGCTGTCACTGTTGCTTTGTCATGGTCCCCTCAAAAATGTAGCATGTCGTGATATCACGACATCTTCTCCCTCTTGCTTGTCCTTTTCTCTTTTGGTTGCGATACATTTTTCTCCTTCGCCTCCTTTATCTTTTTTGGGTCACGAAATCATGACAAGTCATGAGATCGTGACATTTTAGCTCCCTTGCCTTCTCTTTTTCATCGAGTCGTGAATATGCGACATGTCACGAAATCATGACATATTTCATCCTCTGGCTCCTTCGCTCGCCAAATGGTTGCAAAACCATGACATGTCATGAAATCGAAACATCTTCCTCCTCTGGCTCCTTCGCTTGCCCTCTGGTCATGAAAATGCGACATGTCACGAAATTGCAACATATTTCTTCCTTGGCTCCTTCTTTGCCTGCTGGTCATGAAATCGTGACATGTCATGAAATCATGACATCTTCCTCCTCGGGCTCTTTCGCTTGCCCTCTGGTCGTGAAAATGCAACATGTTGCGAAATCACGACATCTTTCTTCCTTGGCTCCTTCTTCGCCTTCTGGTCGCGAAACTGCGACCTGTCACAAAATCATGACATTTCTTTCTCCTAGATTTCTCTCTCCTTGGTAGGTCATGAAACTGTGACATGTCGTGAAATTGTGACATCTTCTCCTCTATGCCTTCTCTCTCTTCTGTGGGTTGTAAAACTACGACATGTCATAAAATCGTGACATCTTCCTCTTTCGCTCTTCATCCTGCCTTCGGGTCATGAAACTATGACATCTTAGCTCTCGGCTTTCTCTTTCTTCCCTATGTCATGAAACCATGACATGTGAAATCGTGACATATTTGCCTTCTGTACTCTCCTTCTACTTTTGGGTCGCAAAATCGTGACATGTCGCAAAATCATGACATCTTTGCTTGCAACCTCCTCTTGTCTGATTGGGTCACGAAATCATGACATCCTTGGCATCCTTGCTTATCCTATGGAACCTATCATGATATCGTGATAGTTGGCCCTACTGGCTTCTTTCTCCATTTTGTGTCACAATATCATGACACATTTCCTGTCATGATATTGTGATAGCTTCTCCTTGCTGACTCCTTTGCTCCATTTGTGTTGTGATATCGTGACACATTTTCTGTCATGATATCATGACAGTTTCTCCTTGCTGACTCCTCTGCTCCACTTATGTCATGATATCATGACACATTTGCTATCATGATATCGTGATAGCTTCTCCCTGCTGGCTATGTTCTTCGCTTGTGTCACGATATCGTGACAGTCTTCTCCATTGTTTCCTCTCTCCTCTTTATGTCGTGATATCACGACACTTTTTTTGTCATGATATCATGACATATTTTTCTCCTTGCCTTCTTCTACTTCTTTTGTCGTGATTTCGTGACACATCATGAAATTGTGACGTCTTCCCTCCTTCGTCAACTCTTCAAAAGTGGTCCTCCTACCACTGGATGCTTCTACATCAGGTGCCACTAGATGCTCCTACATCATACACCTGGGGTTGGTGGAGAAGTGATCTTCACTTCTACACTGTCTGGTCACCACCTTCTACAACACCTCTAAACATTCATCTACCTCTACAGCCTGTTCCAACCCCGTCTCCTGGCCAAAATAACTTTTGCCTTCTACTAGGCAGATCCTGGCACTACTGCACACCTCTTTGTCTATAGCCCTCAACGGATTCAACTTCTGACATGCTCCATCTTCTCTTCTTTTCTATTTTTCCTCATGCCTTCTGCGTAGCTCCTCTTGCAGGGCTTGCACTTGCCTCTACAAAGCCATGAACTCTTCCTCTGGCACCATATCTCTCTCACCACCATGGCTTCTTCATGGAGGCATTTTTTTTTTCTTTTCTTACAAACCCTAACAGATCCTGGTGTAGCCACCTCTCTTTTGGTGATCTTCTCACATGCTCAAGGATCCTAAACTCTCTCTTCTCTTAGAACCCTTCACCATAGATCTTGGCACAAACTGCCTCACGTTCGGTGAATCTGTTTGTGCACTCAGGAACTTCTCGCTCTAATACCACTAATGCAGAACAAAAAAATTCACACTATCAAATCCAAATTTTCATTCATTAGTTCAAAAATAAAATTTTACAATGCTAGCCCATGGGCGTAGTTCCTCTATTCACTATTGCAATCTCTAGTTCTATGCTCCTCTCTCATTACAATCCTTGGGTTTTTTATAGAGGCCTCAACCCTCTAATTTTAGAAAATCATAGAATAACAAAATAGCATAATAGCCATCACCTTCACTTCCCATCTGGAAGAAATTCACTGCCTCCGCAGTCCTCTAGCTCTCTTTCCTTCGGCTCTGCAACTCCTCTACACTCTATCGAAACACCACCGCTCTGAACAATCGTCGTAGCCTTACTATTCAAAGTTCTGTCTATAGATCAATAGTGCCACAACCTTCTGTCTCAAATCTACAGATCAGGTTTTCCATCTCCACGGACCCTGTGTAAACTGCCTCACATTCGGCGCATCTGTCTACACCCTTTGGAATCTAGAGCTCTTCTTGGAAGAAACCCTCATAGCCAAGCAGGTCCAGAACTTGTCTGCAACTCTACCTGGGGCCAGACTCCGACCCCTTGTGCATGCCTCGGCTTGCCCTTTTATAATTTTACTAACGCGGCTCTTCGTCTTCCACCTGGTGGTCCCCTCGTTTCATCTCCCACATCTCTTGGCCTTCGCTTGCCCTTCAAAATCATCATCACACAAAATGGTGGAGTGCTCTATAACCTCCTGTAACTTGATGCCACGTGCCCCTGTAACAGCCCTGCAACCACCGCCTGACCTCTGTCACATTCTTCTTCCAGCTACACTATATCGGCTCTTGCATCCGTCGCCTGACTTCCATGAGCTGTCATGGTCGCTCTGTCACGGTCCCCTCAAAAATATAGCATGTCATGATATCATGACATCTCCCTCTTGCTTGTCCTTTTCTCTTTTGATCGCGATATCGTGACATGTCGTGATATCATGACATTTTTCTCCTTCACCTCCTTTCTCTTTTTTGGGTCACAAAATCGTGACAAGTCGTGAGATCACGACATTTCAGCTCCCTTGCCTTCTCTTCTTCATCGGGTCATAAAAATGCGACATGTCATGAAATCGTGACATATTTCGTCCTTTGGCTCCTTTGCTCGCCATCTGGTCGAAAAATCGTGACATGTCATGAAATTGTGACATCTTCCTCCTCTAGCTCCTTCGCTTGCCCTCTGGTCATGAAAATGCGACATGTCATGAAATCGTGACATCTTTCTTCCTTGGCTCCTTCTTTGCCTACTGGTCGTGAAACTGTGACATGTCACGAAATTGCAACATCTTCCTCCTTTCCTGATTGGGTCATGAAATCATGACATCCTTGGCATCCTTGCTTCTCCTATGGAACCTGTCATGATATCGTGATAGTTGGCCCTGCTGGCTTCTTTCTCCATTTTGTCTCACGATATTGTGACACATTTCTTGTCGCGATATCATGACAGCTTCTCCTTGCCGACTCCTTTGCTCCATTTTTGTCACGATATCGTGACACATTTTCTGTCATGATATCATGATAGTTTCTCCTCGTTGACTCCTCTGCTCCACTTGTGTCATGATATCATGACACATTTGCTATCGCGATATCACGATAGCTTCTCCCCGCTGGCTACGTTCTTCGCTTGTGTCGCAATATCATGACACATTTTCTGTCACGATATCGCGACAGTCTTCTCCGTTGGTTCCTCTCTCCTATTTGTGTCACGATATCGTGACACTTTTTTTGTCGTGATATCGCAACATATTTTTCTCCTTACCTTCTTCTGCTTCTTTTGTCACGATTTCGTGACACGTCGCAAAATCGTGACATCTTCCCTCCTTCATCAACTCTTCAGAAGTGGCCCTCCTGCCACTGGATGCTTATGCATCAGGTGCCACTAGATGCTCCTACATCATTGAGCAAGGGTATTTGTGTCTCATGTGGATTGGTGGCCACAAAATTGATCAAGGGGATTGATGTCCATGAACTTGAGCAAGGGGATTGGTTTACATGAACTTGAGCAAGGGGATTGGTGTCCACGAACTTGAGAAAGGGGATTGGTGTCTCCTGTAGATTAGTGTCCATGAACTTGTATAGGGGATTTGTATCTCCTGTTGGTTTGTGCCCACAAATTTATTAAAGAAATTTATAAGCAATATTTTGCCATGGTTTTCTCTCAAGAGGGTGTTTCCACGTAAAATATTTGTCTCTAATGTGTATGGTGATTTGTGCATTGTTTCATTATTGCATTGATATTATTTGAGGTTATGGATATAAGGCACGTTATTTGAATTCACATAGAAAATTCTTAATGTCTTGCATCCATAGCATTTCAAATAAAATGAAAAATTCACATAGAAAATTAGCGTTTGTATTACACGCCATGATGATTCAAATGAATAATATCAATAGAGATTCTAATTGGATTTTCTGTAGCAAAGCTTCTACACAAGTTAAAAAAGAATATTCCACTAATTTGAGAATGTAAACACCTTCTAAAGCTAACACAATCTTACCACCAACAAACTCCATCAACTGCAAGACCATAAAATATGTCATAGTATAATCATGAACTTTATACTAATATTTGTATCTATGCATGCATGTTATAAATGGGGAGTGCAAACGTGTGTGTATGAGCATGTGTCTACATATCACTAGCTATAAAGCATAAATAACATAGTAATATCTATACCAAATGATGCAAGAGAGCCACAAGGATATTGCAAATAGACATTAAAAATTTAAAACCAACATAAATTCTATAAATAAACTTTAATTTTAGTTAATAAGTAGATTGCACAAACTAAATAGAGAGCACATCGTTATCTGTAGTAAGGACCACGAAAAAAATAATTAAGACCAGGAAGAGGAATAGAAGGCAAACAATGATTAATTTGATTTTCTCAATGCTAGGCAATACACTGATCTGCTCAAGTAGGCAATCCACTGATCTGCTCAGCTAGGCAACACACTGATCTGCTTCAACAAGCTCACCAAGAACTTGCCCAAATTTTCTCTAACAAGCTCACTAAGAACTTGCTCAAATATTCTCAAAAGGCTCACTCAGAACCTCATCAAATCTGCTCAACAAGCTCACTAAGAACTTGCTCAAAATCTGCTCAACAAGCTCACCAAGAACTTGCTCAAAATCTGCTCAACAAGCTCACCAAGAACTTGCTCAAAATATGCTCAACAAGCTCACCAAGAACTTGCTCAAAATCTACTCAACAATATCACCAAGAACTTGCTCAAAATATGTCCCAAATCTATCCACAAATCTGTCCCAAAACTATCCACAAATATGTCCCAAAAGCCTTCTCAAGGCTCAATCAAACATACACAAAAACTACCACAAATCTGTCTAGAAATCTATCCCAAAGGCCTTCTCAAAGGCTCAATCAATCATGCTCAAGTAGTACTCCAATCTCATCACAAATCTATCAAGGCAAGGCTCAATGATGAACTCAACAATGAATGGCAATGCACTCTACAATGGATGACAACAATGATCCACAAAGATCTCAACTCAAATCAATCTCAACTCAACTCAAGTCTTATAGAACCATAAAGAGAATTGTTAGAGACTCAATATGTTCTAATCTCACTCTCAACTCAAATCAGAATTATGGAATAGTTTGTTTCATGGAACTTGAACAATCACTTCACATATCACTTGACTAGGCTCAATCAACTCAATTCAACCAATCATCACAAGGACAACTCTTTCTCACAAAACCCTAGTCCAAGCATGTATCAACCAACTCAAATGTTTCCAACAATGCTCAACCACAAATCTCACATAACAATGATACTCATGTTCTTTTCTAACTCAAGTTCTTATAACCAATGGGCTTCAACAACTATGCTTATAAAACAAGGTTTAAACACAACTCACAAACCAGAAAACCTTGAAGCATTCAACCAACCACTTTCGAAAAGGAAACCACAATCAATCCTTTTCTCTCCAATGATATTTCAGAAATCAACCACCATAAACAAAGTCAATGGAGAATATTGCTCATACCTTTTTGATGCCTTATTGGTTGTCCACTAGATCTGCCATACTCAACAAACTTTGAAAGAGAACCAAAACAACCTTCACTTTTGAAACCCTTTACAAAAATAGAAATATCTCTTTACATACACCTTATTTCTCCATCTAAGCAAGTTAATCAAATAGCCCTCGAAATAAGCTTTCCAACGATATATAATATGGTATACTTCTAAAAAGGAAAAACACCGAGTAATTTCTCTTTTTCTAAAAGTGCATTACAACCCTTAATCTTGCCTTCCAAGTAAATAAAAATTTAATCAAACATTATTCCCTTAGCATCACCTTATTCCTCCAACATTAGGCAATAATAAAAAATATTTAATAAAATGTTTACTTACCTCTTAGAGGGAATCGAACCCTCATCACTGCCTACTCAACACCACAACCGCGGTGCCAAAGACCACACGAGCTATCTGCTCGCATAGGACAGAGAGCAAAAATGCTCCCTATATTTTGCTGCCCCTGCTCACGCCAAAAATGTGTGCCAAATGCTCTTCTTCCACACTCCACGAAAATCGAACCCGATGGGAATCGAACGCATGCCCTGTCGCAAACAAAAACTCCATGCTTCCCAAGCTCACCGTTGGACCACGTTGTCACATCGAAGGATTCGGGGCATCCACCTTTATATGCTCTTCGTTCGATACTCCTAGGCTTTTGAATCGAAAGCCTTTGCATATATATATGCAACCTTCCATTAATTTCACATACGTCGGCACTTTTAGGTATTAATTTTCTTTTTATGGCGCATGGTTTTTTATGACGTCGATGATGACTTTAATTTTAATTTTAAAATTTAAATTTAAATTTTAAATAATTAAAATTTAAACTAAATATTTAAAATTAAATATCTCCATCATCGGGGCACCTTTTTCGATGAAACGAAAGGCCAACCTGGGTTTTAAGAAAAACCATTTCAAATCTGCCATCCATGGTTTTAAATAAAACCTTTTATTCTGCCTGCCTTGGTTTTCACAAAAACCCTGTATATATCCATGCTCTCCAAAATATCATAAATGTTTATTTATGAAATGCTTTGGCCATAAAAACTCAATGTGATCCATGTGACATCAATGATCCATGACAACATAAAATAACTCAAATTGCCAACAATCTCCCCCTTTGTCATTGATGGCAACACCTCTAATGCAAAAACCACAATCACTGCAAAAACCATCTCTGAGAATCAAAGTTGCTCCCCTAACTCAATACTCTCTATGGAGGCTTCTCCCCCTAACTCAATGCTCTCTTTGGAGGCTACTCCCCCTAACTCAAATCTCTCCCCCTTTGACATCAATGGCAAAAAGGGACACCTATGGGGCTAAAATATATGACTCTTAAGCTTAGCCCCCTCACCACCTTCTCTCTTGAGGTGATTAATTTTGGGGTGGGAGTACTTTTACTCCCATATTACATTGTTTCTTTCCTCTATCAACTTCCTTCCATGTTTTTCTGATATCCTTCTCTTGATGAATTACTTGATCTTCTTGTCTAGAACCTGTTTGACCTTCATGCCTTGAACCTATTTGGAATTGAGTCCTACACCATTTTGCAATATGTCCAAAGTTATTGCAATTAAAACACTTGATATTGTAGCCTTTGGATGGTGCCCATATCCTGAATTCTTTCTTGAAATGATTTCCATATCCATTCCTTTCCTGAACCCTGTATTGTGAAGCTCTGTTTTCATGACCATTATGACCATGACCTCTAAATTGTGTAGCTCTAAAACCAAAACCATGTTGCTCATTATATTTGCACTGAGAAGCTCTATGACCAATCCTGTTGCATAAGAAGCAATGTCCCTGAAAACCATACCTTCTTCCTTTGAAGTTTCTTCTAGCAAAATCAAACTTCTTTGATCCATAGACCCTACAATGTATAGCCCTGTGTCCAAATCCATTACAAGAAAAACAATGTCCTTGAAAAGCCCTTTGTTCATGCCTTGGTTCCTCATACCTTTCTTGACCATTATCCTTGTGATCATCTTTGACTTGTGCATTGTATCCTTGATCCTTCTTTGTGGTATCTAAATCTTCTTCCTTAACTTCTTCCTTGCTTTCTTCTTCAAGAATTTCTTTGCCTTTTGAACTTGATTCACCTATCTCAAAACAAGATCCAAATTGGATATTTGGAGCCATAGGAGCTTTGGAACTTTCTTCATGAATCTTAGGTGCTTCCTTGCTTTCATTTTTTAGAACTTCCTTTCCTTTTGAGTGTGACTTTTCTTGGAAATGAGATACAACCTTAAAATATGTTTCCACTCCTTTTTAAACCTTTTCATCTAATGTGTCATGTATTTCCGTCATTACCCTCAGTTCTTCATTCATCCTTTCCTCTAACCTTTTTGCATATTGAAGCTCATCTCTTAGATCACTGATTGTCTGAAGTAGTTCTTATCTAATTTTGACATTTGTTTGAATCTTGTTTTCAAGATTCCTGATTTCTTCTTTTAGCCTTTTGACTTCTAATTTTTGTTTTCTTGGCTCATCCTCTTCTTTTTCTATTACCAAAAGTGATACTTCTTCATCTTTACTATCATCGAGATCATTATCATATTCTATAGTAAACAAACTCTCATGAATTCTTTGACCATGCTTGTTTCCTTGATGTGTCATTTCATCTTCACTATCACTGAAGCTATTGCAATATCCTGATCTGTGATCTCTTTGACCACACACAAAGCATTGTTCTCTTTCACCTTCTATTCCTAGGAATAGATGTTCTTCCTTTTCATCATCTGACTTGTCTCTATCACTGTGATCCGAGCTATCACTTGCTTCTTCAATGTAGAAAGTTTTCTTTGTCTTACAAAAATTTTTCTTCTTCTCATACCTGTTTTGCTTGTACTTGTCATCTTTGTCATGTTTATGCTTTCCATCTTCTTTTCTTCAGTGACCCTATTTTTCATCATCACTATTTTCTTCATGTGGACACTTGTGTGCATAGTGACCAAAATCACCACACTTGTAGCATTTGACTTCCTTCATATCCCTGTAATTCCTTAAGTCCTTTTTCCTTTTGATGAAGTTAGCTTCCTCATCATTATCTGAATCTCTATCTGTCTTTGGAACTTTCCCTTTCTTTTTCTCTGAAGCCTTGAATGCAATCTCTTTTATTGGAACCTGATGCTTACTCACCCTCATCTCATAAGTTGTGAGAGTTCCTTGTAGTTCTTCCATTGTTAGCTTGTTGATATCCATTATTTCTTCTATTGTTGAAACCTTTGCATCATACTTCATGGGAAGTGATCTCAAAACCTTTTGAGTAACTTCTGATTCTTTCATCTCAAATCCTAGGCCTCTCATGGTGTTAGTAATCTCATCAACTCAAAGTAAAAACTTTGCAATATCTTCATAATCTTCCATTTTCAATTCCTCAAATATTTTTCTATGAGTTTGTAGTTTTGCCAACTTTACCTTGGAATCTCCTTCATAAGTATTCCACAACTTGGTCCACATTTCATTAGTTGAATTACATACCATGACCTTTGCAAAATATATCTCACGTAGCCCACTCAAAATACAATTCATTGCCCTTGCATTGATCTCAACCAATTTCTTGATAGTCTTATCTACCTTGGGATCACCTTCAACCCTATACTCTTTTTCAACCATCTTCCATACCTCATAACCTTGTGATATCAAGTAGTTCTTCATTCTCATGCTCCAGAAAGCATAATTGTTACCATAAAATAGTGGAGCCTTATTTGTAGATGATCCATTCTGTGAAGCCATATATGTTCTTATAGAATCTGCCCTCAAGTTGTTAGCCTTTTCGAAGGAACTCGCTCTGATACCAATTGAAGAACACAAGCTTATACTAAGAGGGGGGTGAACAGTATAGCACCCACTTTTTACTTTCTTTCCAAACCAATATCAATTAATGTCCTTAATTGCAATAACCAAATATAGCAGTGTGCATTAATAACTTAGATAGCAATAGTAAGCAAGAGCACAAGTCACCACACACAATTGAGACACAAGATTTAATGTGGTTCCCCCAATGTGGGGTACTCCACAAGATAATCTCCTTATAATATTTCACATAGAAATAAGGATCTTTATCCAATACAATGATTACTTTGATCTGCTCAAAGCTAGGCAATACACTGATCTACTCAAGTAGGCAATCCATTGATCTGCTCAGCTAGGCAACACACTGATCTGCTTCAACAAGCTCACCAAGAACTTGCCCAAATATGCTCTAACAAGCTCACTAAGAACTTGCTCAAATTTGTTCAAAAGTCTCACTCAGAACCTCATCAAATCTGCTCAACAAGCTCACTAAGAACTTGCTCAAAATCTGCTCAACAAGCTCACCAAGAACTTGCTCAAAATATGCTCAACAAGCTCACCAAGAACTTGCTCAAAATCTGCTCAACAAGCTCACCAAGAACTTGCTCAAAATCTGTCCAAAATATGTCCACAAATCTGTCCCAAAAGCCTTCTCAAGGCTCAATCAAACATACACAAAAACTGCCACAAATCTATCCAAAAATCTATCTCAAAGGCCTTCTCAAAGGCTCAATCAATCATGCTCAAGTAGTACTCCAATATCATCACAAATCTATCAAGGCAAGGCTCAATGATGAACTCAACAATGAATGGCAATGCACTCTACAATGGATGACAACAATGATCCACAAAGATCTCAACTCAAATCAATCTCAACTCAACTCAAGTCTTATAGAACCATAAAGAGAATAGCCCTAATCCACTCTCAAATCAAATCTTATAGAACCATAAAGAGAATTGTTAGAGACTCAATATGTTCTAATCTCACTCTCAACTCAAATCAGAATTATGGAATAGTTTGTTTCATGGAACTTGAACAATCACTTCACATATCACTTGACTAGGCTCAATCAACTCAATTCAACCAATCATCACAAGGACAACTCTTTCTCACAAAACCCTAGTCCAAGCATGTATCAACCAACTCAAATATTTCCAACAATGCTCAACCACAAATCTCACATAACAATGATACTCATGTTCTTTTCTAACTCAAGTTCTTATAACCAATGGGCTTCAACAACTATGCTTATAAAACAAGGTTTAAACACAACTCACAAACCAAAAAACCTTGAAGCATTCAACCAACCACTTTCGAAAAGGAAACCACAATCAATCCTTTTCTCTCCAATGATATTTTAGAAATCAACCACCATAAACAAAGTCAATGGAGAATATTGCTCATACCTTTTTGATGCCTTATTGGTTGTCCACTAGATCTGCCATACTCAACAAACTTTGAAAGAGAACCAAAACAACCTTCACTTTTGAAACCCTTTACAAAAATAGAAATATCTCTTTACATACACCTTATTTCTCCATCTAAGCAAGTTAATCAAATAGCCCTCGAAATAAGCTTTCCAATGATATATAATATGGTATACTTCTAAAAAGGAAAAACACCAGTAATTTCTCTTTTTCTAAAAGTGCATTACAACCCTTAATCTTGCCTTCCAAGTAAATAAAAATTTAATCAAACATTATTCCCTTAGCATCACCTTATTCCTCCAACATTAGGCAATAATAAAAAATATTTAATAAAACGTTTACTTGCCTCTTAGAGGGAATCAAACCCTCGTCACTGCCTACTCAACACCACAACCGCGGTGCCAAAGACCACACAAGCTATCTGCTCACATAGGATAGAGAGCAAAAATGCTCCCTATATTTCGTTGCCCCTGCTCATGCCAAAAATGTGTGCCAAATGCTCTTCTTCCACACTCCACGAAAACCGAACCCGGTGGGAATCGAATGCATGCCCTGTCGCAAACAAAAACTCCACGCTTCCCAAGCTCACCGTTGGACCACGTTGTCACATCGAAGGATTCGGGGCATCCACCTTTATATGCTCTTCGTTCGATACTCCTATGCTTTTGAAATAAAACCTGCCATCCATGGTTTTAAATAAAACCTTTTATTTTGCCTACCTTGGTTTTCACAAAAACCCTGTATATATCAATGTTCTCCAAAATATCATAAATGCTTATTTATGAAATGCTTAGGCCATCAAAACTCAATGTGATCCATGTGACATCAATGACAACATAAAATAACTTAAATTTCCAACATAGATAATTGAGGAATCAAGGAAGAGTACAAATGGACCTCAAACAACTAGAGGAAGGAGTAGGTAGTCCCAAGTCAAGGAGGTCTACCTAGAAGGGAGAATTGATGGAAGGAACATGCTTGAAAGTGGATTGTTACAAAGGAATAGGTGACAACAAGGATCAAGGAGCAAGAGTAAAAAATGAACCTGATTAGATGCGATAAGTAACAAAACATACATGCATTCTTGAAAGAAGCAACACGATGAACAAAATTCATACCAATGGAGGTTGTACTAGTGAAGGCTATACTAATGAAGGTGGTACTAATGAGTGTCTTAATAATTCAAGCCATGCAAATAATCTATACGATGGTACGGTAGGAGTAGGTAATGACACAACATGAGGAAAAGATCACCATACAAGTCAAATGGTAAATCAAGCATATGTTCATTGACATCAGGAAGAGAGATCCATTGATAAACTATGTAATCAAAGTGGTAGATCCCATAATTGTACAAATTATATGGTTTATTTAGCTGCAAAAATGCATGTTTCAATTTTGAAAAAATAAAAAATAAAAATAGAAAAAGAGAAAAGAAAACAAGCAAAAATATAAAAGCATATGAAGTAGTTACATGCAAGGTGGTGAGGTGGTGGCTAGAAAATAGTTGTATGGGCGACAACTACCTCCAATAAATATTATAAATAAATGCATATAGGGAGGCTTGAGCCATTCATTTGTGCTCAATATCTGTATGAAAAGGGAAGACGTATTACATCAAGGGTGAATGATAGAGCAACAAGTTGTAGAGAAGTGTATAATATGCAAATGTTGCAGGAGTTATTAACAAAAGGAGGAGCCATTGATGAAGGAAGATGCAATTGCCACTGATGAAAGAAGTAAATAAGAATGAATCCTTGAAAAATTACTATGTATAAGACTGAAGGCACAAAAGGATTGTTTTGAAAAATATGTACAAATGGGAGAGGGCATGAGAAAATTTTTAGTTGCAAGCAAGAGAAGTTGTAGATACATAATCAATAGAAATGATGTAGACTATGCAAAAACATGGAAGGAAGGTTATAATACGAGTGGTACGTGGAAGCTGTTGAGTGAGCCTACATGAGAAAACTAGTTGGGTGTTATTTAAGTCCATTACAGATGGTAACCTTGGCTTCTTTTACTAAGTATACTACAATTTCCATTCTTTATAAGGAATCTAAATGTCTCAAATACTTGCATCCTCTTTGGAAATCAATTTTCAAGGTTATAGGAAGTGTCTCCTTTATACTAGGGATAAGTATCTTGATTTCATACTCTAATTAGTTAATGGAACTAAAACATCTTAGTTGTTTGAATTGTTTTACCAATCTCATAGAAGTGGGCATGACATTAGTATGGTGTAAGAATAATCTCTTTTTTTTAAAACACTTCAAATATGTAGGAACACCACCACATATTGCAACATAAATTGTGTTATTGTCGAAATAGACATATTGCTAGTGATAAGCCCTTATTTTGATAGAAGTGCATCCCACTCTTAGGTGGAGAGGTTGCAATGATAAAATTCAATGAGGAAAATATCTAATGTGAAATTAACCAAATGTAAATATAAAGAAATAAAAATTACTTTCATATAAAGAAGCATGTTGTCAACTTGTATGCCAAAAGCTTCTAAACTCAAAAAGTCTACATCAAAAATTAAATGATGAGTACAAAAATATTTTAATAAATGGCATGTGTAGAGTTTAAAATAGGATTAATTACCTTAAGTTCTTAAACGGTAATTCTTTGGTCAATTGAGCTTGACCAATTAATGCCTCTTCCATATACATCTCTTGCATTGATGCTCTTTCATACTCACACTGACTGACTCTTCTGATTGATGCTCTTTCCATGTTTGTTTCTTGAGTGGGCATTCTTACACTTTCACGTTGACTGTTGCATGTCTCCTACGTGCAATTTTCAAATGGTACCCTGATAATATTTCACTAAAATATATCTTTCGATTGTTATTCTATTTCCTTGTTGCTACCAACCTTGACTGTCAACTTCACTTCTTGAACTTCTATTCGATGCTGCTAAGTGTTATCCCTATCTCACTACATCCAATAGTAATCTTTGCCAATTTGTTTAGCTCTCTCTGTGAAATCCACCTAAATCTTCTCTATTTTAAGACTCTTGAGATGTTTCTCTTTTAAAATTAGCACTTGGAATCAATACATGTTGTAATTTATGCATGATATATGACGTTACAACTCTTCCACTTCATTTACTTTGTCTTCCTTGGTCGTTGAGGCATTTCCTTTCCCTGGGTGAGTGATATGACAATAGAATAGGTGTTACTCTAATGTCTCTTAGAATCTAGCGCTTATTCAACGTTCTAGCTTGGCTTCATACATGTGTCTCTTGCATGCAATGCATTCACTAATGCTTGTAACCCCCAAAACTTCTCTTTTCTATGTCTCCTTTCGTATTCTCATGCAAACATTCTCCTTGCACTTTGTGGGTGAAATCCTTTGTCTCCTCAATGCTTTGTAGGTGGTGCTACTTTGTAGAATCATGGAGTCTTCCTCAAACAATGATGATGCTCCTTTGTAGAATCATGGTGTCTACTTCAACCAATGTTGGTGCTCTCCAATAGTGGTGCTTCTTTCTTCAAGAACCATGGTGGCACTTCTTCGAGCGATGACTCTCTTCTCTCTTCAAAATCATGGCAGTCTTCCTTGTGTTTCCAACCTGAACGCTTTTGCTATCCTTCAAATTATTCCTTTTAATCTGGATGCACTTTGAACTATGGATATCTAGTGTCTTTAGACACTTTGAGATTTTGCTTGTATCTTTTTCCCTTTGCTTGGTTACTATTGCATTCAATTTCTTCTTTTCACTTTAACAAATCTGCATTTATTTAAGTACTATAATATAACATTCACAATCAATATCTTGTTCTTTTTCTAAGATTTTTAAATTTTTTGAAGGCGGGAAGGTTT
>JAQPPZ010004506.1:0-16072 GCA_028583015.1 Wollemia nobilis | reverse complement strand
TTTTGGGTGACCAAGTGATTGCGATAATCCTTGGAGCTTTTTGGGTGACCAAGTGATTGCGATAATCCTTGGAGCTTTTGGGGTGACCAAGTGATTGCGATAATCCTTGGAGCTTTTGGGTGACCAAGTGATTGCGATAATCCTTGGAGCTTTTGGGTGACCAAGTGATTGCGATAATCCTTGGAGCTTTTGGGGTGACCAAGTGATTGCGATAATCCTTGGAGCTTTTGGGGTGACCAAGTGATTGCGATAATCCTTGGAGCTTTTGGGTTGACCAAGTGATTGCGATAATCCTTGGAGCTTTTGGGTGACCAAGTGATTGCGATAATCCTTGGAGCTTTTGGGGTGACCAAGTGATTGCGATAATCCTTGGAGCTTTTGGGGTGACCAAGTGATTGCGATAATCCTTGGAGCTTTTGGGTGACCAAGTGATTGCGATAATCCTTGGAGCTTTTGGGGTGACCAAGTGATTGCGATAATCCTTGGAGCTTTTGGGTGACCAAGTGATTGCGATAATCCTTGGAGCTTTTGGGGTGACCAAGTGATTGTGATAATCCTTGGAGCTTTTGGGTGACCAAGTGATTGCGATAATCCTTGGAGCTTTTGGGGTGACCAAGTGATTGCGATAATCCTTGGAGCTTTTGGGTGACCAAGTGATTGCGATAATCCTTGGAGCTTTTGGGGTGACCAAGTGATTGCGATAATCCTTGGAGCTTTTGGGTGACCAAGTGATTGCGATAATCCTTGGAGCTTTTGGGGTGACCAAGTGATTGCGATAATCCTTGGAGCTTTTGGGTGACCAAGTGATTGCGATAATCCTTGGAGCTTTTGGGGTGACCAAGTGATTGCGATAATCCTTGGAGCTTTTGGGGTGACCAAGTGATTGCGATAATCCTTGGAGCTTTTGGGTGACCAAGTGATTGCGATAATCCTTGGAGCTTTTGGGTGACCAAGTGATTGCGATAATCCTTGGAGCTTTTGGGGTGACCAAGTGATTGCGATAATCCTTGGAGCTTTTTGGGTGACCAAGTGATTGCGATAATCCTTGGAGCTTTTGGGGTGACCAAGTGATTGCGATAATCCTTGGAGCTTTTGGGTGACCAAGTGATTGCGATAATCCTTGGAGCTTTTGGGGTGACCAAGTGATTGCGATAATCCTTGGAGCTTTTGGGTGACCAAGTGATTGTGATAATCCTTGGAGCTTTTGGGGTGACCAAGTGATTGCGATAATCCTTGGAGCTTTTGGGGTGACCAAGTGATTGCGATAATCCTTGAGCTTTTGGGGTGACCAAGTGATTGCGATAATCCTTGGAGCTTTTGGGGTGACCAAGTGATTGCGATAATCCTTGGAGCTTTTGGGGTGACCAAGTGATTGCGATAATCCTTGAGCTTTTGGGTGACCAAGTGATTGCGATAATCCTTGGAGCTTTTGGGGTGACCAAGTGATTGCGATAATCCTTGGAGCTTTTGGGTTGACCAAGTGATTGCGATAATCCTTGGAGCTTTTGGGGTGACCAAGTGATTGCGATAATCCTTGGAGCTTTTGGGGTGACCAAGTGATTGCGATAATCCTTGGAGCTTTTTGGGTGACCAAGTGATTGCGATAATCCTTGGAGCTTTTGGGTGACCAAGTGATTGCGATAATCCTTGGAGCTTTTGGGGTGACCAAGTGATTGCGATAATCCTTGGAGCTTTTGGGGTGACCAAGTGATTGCGATAATCCTTGGAGCTTTTGGGGTGACCAAGTGATTGCGATAATCCTTGGAGCTTTTGGGTTGACCAAGTGATTGCGATAATCCTTGAGCTTTTGGGGTGACCAAGTGATTGCGATAATCCTTGGAGCTTTTGGGTGACCAAGTGATTGCGATAATCCTTGGAGCTTTTGGGTGACCAAGTGATTGCGATAATCCTTGAGCTTTTGGGGTGACCAAGTGATTGCGATAATCCTTGGAGCTTTTGGGTGACCAAGTGATTGCGATAATCCTTGAGCTTTTGGGGTGACCAAGTGATTGCGATAATCCTTGGAGCTTTTGGGGTGACCAAGTGATTGCGATAATCCTTGGAGCTTTTGGGGTGACCAAGTGATTGCGATAATCCTTGGAGCTTTTGGGTGACCAAGTGATTGCGATAATCCTTTGAGCTTTTTGGGTGACCAAGTGATTGCGATAATCCTTGGAGCTTTTGGGTGACCAAGTGATTGCGATAATCCTTGGAGCTTTTGGGTGACCAAGTGATTGCGATAATCCTTGAGCTTTTGGGGTGACCAAGTGATTGCGATAATCCTTGGAGCTTTTGGGTGACCAAGTGATTGCGATAATCCTTGAGCTTTTGGGTGACCAAGTGATTGCGATAATCCTTGGAGCTTTTGGGGTGACCAAGTGATTGCGATAATCCTTGAGCTTTTTGGGTGACCAAGTGATTGCGATAATCCTTGGAGCTTTTGGGTGACCAAGTGATTGCGATAATCCTTGGAGCTTTTGGGTGACCAAGTGATTGCGATAATCCTTGGAGCTTTTGGGTTGACCAAGTGATTGCGATAATCCTTGGAGCTTTTGGGTGACCAAGTGATTGCGATAATCCTTGGAGCTTTTGGGGTGACCAAGTGATTGCGATAATCCTTGGAGCTTTTGGGGTGACCAAGTGATTGCGATAATCCTTGGAGCTTTTGGGGTGACCAAGTGATTGCGATAATCCTTGGAGCTTTTGGGTGACCAAGTGATTGCGATAATCCTTGGAGCTTTTGGGTGACCAAGTGATTGCGATAATCCTTGGAGCTTTTGGGTGACCAAGTGATTGCGATAATCCTTGGAGCTTTTGGGTGACCAAGTGATTGCGATAATCCTTGGAGCTTTTGGGGTGACCAAGTGATTGCGATAATCCTTGGAGCTTTTTGGGTGACCAAGTGATTGCGATAATCCTTGGAGCTTTTGGGGTGACCAAGTGATTGCGATAATCCTTGGAGCTTTTGGGGTGACCAAGTGATTGCGATAATCCTTGGAGCTTTTGGGGTGACCAAGTGATTGTGATAATCCTTGAGCTTTTGGGTGACCAAGTGATTGCGATAATCCTTGGAGCTTTTGGGGTGACCAAGTGATTGCGATAATCCTTGGAGCTTTTGGGTGACCAAGTGATTGCGATAATCCTTGGAGCTTTTGGGTGACCAAGTGATTGCGATAATCCTTGGAGCTTTTGGGGTGACCAAGTGATTGCGATAATCCTTGGAGCTTTTGGGGTGACCAAGTGATTGCGATAATCCTTGGAGCTTTTGGGTGACCAAGTGATTGCGATAATCCTTGGAGCTTTTGGGTTGACCAAGTGATTGCGATAATCCTTGGAGCTTTTGGGGTGACCAAGTGATTGCGATAATCCTTGGAGCTTTTGGGTGACCAAGTGATTGCGATAATCCTTGGAGCTTTTGGGTGACCAAGTGATTGCGATAATCCTTGGAGCTTTTGGGGTGACCAAGTGATTGCGATAATCCTTGGAGCTTTTGGGGTGACCAAGTGATTGCGATAATCCTTGAGCTTTTGGGGTGACCAAGTGATTGCGATAATCCTTGGAGCTTTTGGGTGACCAAGTGATTGCGATAATCCTTGGAGCTTTTGGGGTGACCAAGTGATTGCGATAATCCTTGGAGCTTTTGGGTGACCAAGTGATTGCGATAATCCTTGGAGCTTTTGGGGTGACCAAGTGATTGCGATAATCCTTGGAGCTTTTGGGGTGACCAAGTGATTGCGATAATCCTTGAGCTTTTGGGGTGACCAAGTGATTGCGATAATCCTTGGAGCTTTTGGGGTGACCAAGTGATTGCGATAATCCTTGGAGCTTTTGGGTGACCAAGTGATTGCGATAATCCTTGGAGCTTTTGGGTGACCAAGTGATTGTGATAATCCTTGGAGCTTTTGGGGTGACCAAGTGATTGCGATAATCCTTGGAGCTTTTGGGGTGACCAAGTGATTGCGATAATCCTTGGAGCTTTTGGGGTGACCAAGTGATTGCGATAATCCTTGGAGCTTTTGGGTGACCAAGTGATTGTGATAATCCTTGGAGCTTTTGGGGTGACCAAGTGATTGCGATAATCCTTGGAGCTTTTGGGTGACCAAGTGATTGCGATAATCCTTGGAGCTTTTGGGTGACCAAGTGATTGCGATAATCCTTGGAGCTTTTGGGGTGACCAAGTGATTGCGATAATCCTTGGAGCTTTTGGGGTGACCAAGTGATTGCGATAATCCTTGGAGCTTTTGGGTTGACCAAGTGATTGCGATAATCCTTGGAGCTTTTTGGGTGACCAAGTGATTGCGATAATCCTTGGAGCTTTTGGGGTGACCAAGTGATTGCGATAATCCTTGGAGCTTTTGGGTGACCAAGTGATTGCGATAATCCTTGGAGCTTTTGGGGTGACCAAGTGATTGCGATAATCCTTGGAGCTTTTGGGTGACCAAGTGATTGCGATAATCCTTGGAGCTTTTGGGGTGACCAAGTGATTGCGATAATCCTTGGAGCTTTTGGGGTGACCAAGTGATTGCGATAATCCTTGGAGCTTTTGGGGTGACCAAGTGATTGCGATAATCCTTGGAGCTTTTGGGTGACCAAGTGATTGCGATAATCCTTGGAGCTTTTGGGGTGACCAAGGATTGCGATAATCCTTGGAGCTTTTGGGGTGACCAAGTGATTGCGATAATCCTTGGAGCTTTTGGGTGACCAAGTGATTGCGATAATCCTTGGAGCTTTTGGGGTGACCAAGTGATTGCGATAATCCTTGGAGCTTTTGGGTGACCAAGAGATTGCGATAATCCTTGGAGCTTTTGGGTGACCAAGTGATTGCGATAATCCTTGGAGCTTTTGGGGTGACCAAGTGATTGCGATAATCCTTGGAGCTTTTGGGGTGACCAAGTGATTGCGATAATCCTTGAGCTTTTGGGGTGACCAAGTGATTGCGATAATCCTTGGAGCTTTTGGGTGACCAAGTGATTGCGATAATCCTTGGAGCTTTTGGGGTGACCAAGTGATTGCGATAATCCTTGGAGCTTTTGGGTGACCAAGTGATTGCGATAATCCTTGGAGCTTTTGGGGTGACCAAGTGATTGCGATAATCCTTGGAGCTTTTGGGGTGACCAAGTGATTGCGATAATCCTTGGAGCTTTTGGGGTGACCAAGTGATTGCGATAATCCTTGGAGCTTTTGGGTGACCAAGTGATTGCGATAATCCTTGAGCTTTTGGGGTGACCAAGTGATTGCGATAATCCTTGGAGCTTTTGGGGTGACCAAGTGATTGCGATAATCCTTGGAGCTTTTGGGTGACCAAGTGATTGCGATAATCCTTGGAGCTTTTGGGGTGACCAAGTGATTGCGATAATCCTTGGAGCTTTTGGGGTGACCAAGTGATTGCGATAATCCTTGGAGCTTTTGGGGTGACCAAGTGATTGCGATAATCCTTGGAGCTTTTGGGGTGACCAAGTGATTGCGATAATCCTTGGAGCTTTTGGGGTGACCAAGTGATTGCGATAATCCTTGGAGCTTTTGGGTGACCAAGTGATTGCGATAATCCTTGGAGCTTTTGGGGTGACCAAGTGATTGCGATAATCCTTGGAGCTTTTGGGTGACCAAGTGATTGCGATAATCCTTGGAGCTTTTGGGTGACCAAGTGATTGCGATAATCCTGGAGCTTTTTGGGTGACCAAGTGATTGCGATAATCCTTGGAGCTTTTGGGGTGACCAAGTGATTGCGATAATCCTTGGAGCTTTTGGGGTGACCAAGTGATTGCGATAATCCTTGGAGCTTTTGGGTTGACCAAGTGATTGCGATAATCCTTGGAGCTTTTGGGGTGACCAAGTGATTGCGATAATCCTTGGAGCTTTTGGGTGACCAAGTGATTGCGATAATCCTTGGAGCTTTTGGGTGACCAAGTGATTGCGATAATCCTTGGAGCTTTTGGGGTGACCAAGTGATTGCGATAATCCTTGGAGCTTTTGGGGTGACCAAGTGATTGCGATAATCCTTGAGCTTTTGGGGTGACCAAGTGATTGCGATAATCCTTGGAGCTTTTGGGTGACCAAGTGATTGCGATAATCCTTGGAGCTTTTGGGGTGACCAAGTGATTGCGATAATCCTTGGAGCTTTTGGGTGACCAAGTGATTGCGATAATCCTTGGAGCTTTTGGGGTGACCAAGTGATTGCGATAATCCTTGGAGCTTTTGGGGTGACCAAGTGATTGCGATAATCCTTGGAGCTTTTGGGGTGACCAAGTGATTGCGATAATCCTTGGAGCTTTTGGGGTGACCAAGTGATTGCGATAATCCTTGGAGCTTTTGGGTGACCAAGTGATTGCGATAATCCTTGGAGCTTTTGGGTGACCAAGTGATTGCGATAATCCTTGGAGCTTTTGGGGTGACCAAGTGATTGCGATAATCCTTGGAGCTTTTGGGTTGACCAAGTGATTGCGATAATCCTTGGAGCTTTTGGGGTGACCAAGTGATTGCGATAATCCTTGGAGCTTTTGGGGTGACCAAGTGATTGCGATAATCCTTGGAGCTTTTGGGGTGACCAAGTGATTGCGATAATCCTTGAGCTTTTGGGTGACCAAGTGATTGCGATAATCCTTGGAGCTTTTGGGGTGACCAAGTGATTGCGATAATCCTTGGAGCTTTTGGGGTGACCAAGTGATTGCGATAATCCTTGGAGCTTTTGGGGTGACCAAGTGATTGCGATAATCCTTGGAGCTTTTGGGGTGACCAAGTGATTGCGATAATCCTTGGAGCTTTTGGGGTGACCAAGTGATTGCGATAATCCTTGGAGCTTTTGGGGTGACCAAGTGATTGCGATAATCCTTGGAGCTTTTGGGTGACCAAGTGATTGCGATAATCCTTGGAGCTTTTGGGGTGACCAAGTGATTGCGATAATCCTTGGAGCTTTTGGGGTGACCAAGTGATTGCGATAATCCTTGGAGCTTTTGGGGTGACCAAGTGATTGCGATAATCCTTGGAGCTTTTGGGGTGACCAAGTGATTGCGATAATCCTTGGAGCTTTTGGGTGACCAAGTGATTGCGATAATCCTTGGAGCTTTTGGGGTGACCAAGTGATTGCGATAATCCTTGGAGCTTTTGGGGTGACCAAGTGATTGCGATAATCCTTGGAGCTTTTTGGGTGACCAAGTGATTGCGATAATCCTTGAGCTTTTGGGGTGACCAAGTGATTGCGATAATCCTTGGAGCTTTTGGGTGACCAAGTGATTGCGATAATCCTTGGAGCTTTTGGGGTGACCAAGTGATTGCGATAATCCTTGGAGCTTTTGGGTGACCAAGTGATTGCGATAATCCTTGGAGCTTTTGGGGTGACCAAGTGATTGCGATAATCCTTGGAGCTTTTGGGTGACCAAGTGATTGCGATAATCCTTGGAGCTTTTGGGGTGACCAAGTGATTGCGATAATCCTTGGAGCTTTTGGGTTGACCAAGTGATTGCGATAATCCTTGGAGCTTTTGGGGTGACCAAGTGATTGTGATAATCCTTGGAGCTTTTGGGTGACCAAGTGATTGCGATAATCCTTGGAGCTTTTGGGTGACCAAGTGATTGCGATAATCCTTGGAGCTTTTGGGGTGACCAAGTGATTGCGATAATCCTTGGAGCTTTTGGGGTGACCAAGTGATTGCGATAATCCTTGGAGCTTTTGGGGTGACCAAGTGATTGCGATAATCCTTGGAGCTTTTGGGGTGACCAAGTGATTGCGATAATCCTTGGAGCTTTTGGGGTGACCAAGTGATTGCGATAATCCTTGGAGCTTTTGGGGTGACCAAGTGATTGCGATAATCCTTGGAGCTTTTGGGGTGACCAAGTGATTGCGATAATCCTTGGAGCTTTTGGGGTGACCAAGTGATTGCGATAATCCTTGGAGCTTTTGGGGTGACCAAGTGATTGCGATAATCCTTGGAGCTTTTGGGGTGACCAAGTGATTGCGATAATCCTTGGAGCTTTTGGGGTGACCAAGTGATTGCGATAATCCTTGGAGCTTTTGGGGTGACCAAGTGATTGCGATAATCCTTGGAGCTTTTGGGGTGACCAAGTGATTGCGATAATCCTTGGAGCTTTTGGGGTGACCAAGTGATTGCGATAATCCTTGGAGCTTTTGGGGTGACCAAGTGATTGCGATAATCCTTGGAGCTTTTGGGGTGACCAAGTGATTGCGATAATCCTTGGAGCTTTTGGGGTGACCAAGGATTGCGATAATCCTTGGAGCTTTTGGGGTGACCAAGTGATTGCGATAATCCTTGGAGCTTTTGGGTGACCAAGTGATTGCGATAATCCTTGGAGCTTTTGGGTGACCAAGTGATTGCGATAATCCTTGGAGCTTTTGGGTGACCAAGTGATTGCGATAATCCTTGGAGCTTTTTGGGTGACCAAGTGATTGCGATAATCCTTGGAGCTTTTGGGGTGACCAAGTGATTGCGATAATCCTTGGAGCTTTTGGGGTGACCAAGTGATTGCGATAATCCTTGGAGCTTTTGGGGTGACCAAGTGATTGCGATAATCCTTGGAGCTTTTGGGTGACCAAGTGATTGCGATAATCCTTGGAGCTTTTGGGGTGACCAAGTGATTGCGATAATCCTTGGAGCTTTTGGGGTGACCAAGTGATTGCGATAATCCTTGGAGCTTTTGGGTGACCAAGTGATTGCGATAATCCTTGGAGCTTTTGGGGTGACCAAGTGATTGCGATAATCCTTGGAGCTTTTTGGGTGACCAAGTGATTGCGATAATCCTTGGAGCTTTTTGGGTGACCAAGTGATTGCGATAATCCTTGGAGCTTTTGGGTGACCAAGTGATTGCGATAATCCTTGGAGCTTTTGGGGTGACCAAGTGATTGCGATAATCCTTGGAGCTTTTGGGTGACCAAGTGATTGCGATAATCCTTGGAGCTTTTTGGGTGACCAAGTGATTGCGATAATCCTTGGAGCTTTTTGGGTGACCAAGTGATTGCGATAATCCTTGGAGCTTTTGGGGTGACCAAGTGATTGCGATAATCCTTGGAGCTTTTTGGGTGACCAAGTGATTGCGATAATCCTTGGAGCTTTTTGGGTGACCAAGTGATTGCGATAATCCTTGGAGCTTTTGGGTGACCAAGTGATTGCGATAATCCTTGGAGCTTTTTGGGTGACCAAGTGATTGCGATAATCCTTGGAGCTTTTGGGTTGACCAAGTGATTGCGATAATCCTTTGAGCTTTTTGGGTGACCAAGTGATTGCGATAATCCTTGGAGCTTTTGGGTGACCAAGTGATTGCGATAATCCTTGGAGCTTTTGGGGTGACCAAGTGATTGCGATAATCCTTGGAGCTTTTGGGTGACCAAGTGATTGCGATAATCCTTGGAGCTTTTGGGTGACCAAGTGATTGCGATAATCCTTGGAGCTTTTGGGGTGACCAAGTGATTGCGATAATCCTTTGAGCTTTTTGGGTGACCAAGTGATTGCGATAATCCTTGGAGCTTTTTGGGTGACCAAGTGATTGCGATAATCCTTGGAGCTTTTTGGGTGACCAAGTGATTGCGATAATCCTTGGAGCTTTTGGGTGACCAAGTGATTGCGATAATCCTTGGAGCTTTTGGGGTGACCAAGTGATTGCGATAATCCTTGGAGCTTTTTGGGTGACCAAGTGATTGCGATAATCCTTGGAGCTTTTGGGTGACCAAGTGATTGCGATAATCCTTGGAGCTTTTGGGGTGACCAAGTGATTGCGATAATCCTTGGAGCTTTTGGGGTGACCAAGTGATTGCGATAATCCTTGGAGCTTTTGGGTGACCAAGTGATTGCGATAATCCTTGGAGCTTTTGGGGTGACCAAGTGATTGCGATAATCCTTGAGCTTTTGGGGTGACCAAGTGATTGCGATAATCCTATGAGCTTTTGGGGTGACCAAGTGATTGCGATAATCCTTGAGCTTTTGGGTGACCAAGTGATTGCGATAATCCTTGGAGATTTTGGGTGACCAAGTGATTGCGATAATCCTTGAGCTTTTGGGGTGACCAAGTGATTGCGATAATCCTTGGAGCTTTTGGGGTGACCAAGTGATTGCGATAATCCTTGGAGCTTTTGGGGTGACCAAGTGATTGCGATAATCCTTGGAGCTTTTTGGGTGACCAAGTGATTGCGATAATCCTTGGAGCTTTTGGGTGACCAAGTGATTGCGATAATCCTTGGAGCTTTTGGGTGACCAAGTGATTGCGATAATCCTTGGAGCTTTTGGGGTGACCAAGTGATTGCGATAATCCTTGGAGCTTTTGGGGTGACCAAGTGATTGCGATAATCCTTGGAGCTTTTGGGGTGACCAAGTGATTGCGATAATCCTTGGAGCTTTTTGGGTGACCAAGTGATTGCGATAATCCTTGGAGCTTTTGGGGTGACCAAGTGATTGCGATAATCCTTGGAGCTTTTGGGGTGACCAAGTGATTGCGATAATCCTTGGAGCTTTTGGGTGACCAAGTGATTGCGATAATCCTTGGAGCTTTTGGGGTGACCAAGTGATTGCGATAATCCTTGGAGCTTTTGGGGTGACCAAGTGATTGCGATAATCCTTGGAGCTTTTTGGGTGACCAAGTGATTGCGATAATCCTTGGAGCTTTTGGGGTGACCAAGTGATTGCGATAATCCTTGGAGCTTTTGGGGTGACCAAGTGATTGCGATAATCCTTGGAGCTTTTGGGTGACCAAGTGATTGCGATAATCCTTGGAGCTTTTTGGGTGACCAAGTGATTGCGATAATCCTTGGAGCTTTTGGGGTGACCAAGTGATTGCGATAATCCTTGGAGCTTTTGGGTGACCAAGTGATTGCGATAATCCTTGGAGCTTTTTGGGTGACCAAGTGATTGCGATAATCCTTGGAGCTTTTGGGGTGACCAAGTGATTGCGATAATCCTTGGAGCTTTTGGGTGACCAAGTGATTGCGATAATCCTTGGAGCTTTTTGGGTGACCAAGTGATTGCGATAATCCTTGGAGCTTTTGGGGTGACCAAGTGATTGCGATAATCCTTGGAGCTTTTTGGGTGACCAAGTGATTGCGATAATCCTTGGAGCTTTTGGGGTGACCAAGTGATTGCGATAATCCTTGGAGCTTTTGGGGTGACCAAGTGATTGCGATAATCCTTGGAGCTTTTGGGGTGACCAAGTGATTGCGATAATCCTTGGAGCTTTTTGGGTGACCAAGTGATTGCGATAATCCTTGGAGCTTTTGGGGTGACCAAGTGATTGCGATAATCCTTGGAGCTTTTGGGGTGACCAAGTGATTGCGATAATCCTTGGAGCTTTTTGGGTGACCAAGTGATTGCGATAATCCTTGGAGCTTTTGGGGTGACCAAGTGATTGCGATAATCCTTGGAGCTTTTGGGGTGACCAAGTGATTGCGATAATCCTTGGAGCTTTTGGGGTGACCAAGTGATTGCGATAATCCTTGGAGCTTTTGGGGTGACCAAGTGATTGCGATAATCCTTGGAGCTTTTTGGGTGACCAAGTGATTGCGATAATCCTTGGAGCTTTTTGGGGTGACCAAGTGATTGCGATAATCCTTGGAGCTTTTTGGGTGACCAAGTGATTGCGATAATCCTTGGAGCTTTTGGGGTGACCAAGTGATTGCGATAATCCTTGGAGCTTTTGGGGTGACCAAGTGATTGCGATAATCCTTGGAGCTTTTTGGGGTGACCAAGTGATTGCGATAATCCTTGGAGCTTTTTGGGTGACCAAGTGATTGCGATAATCCTTGGAGCTTTTGGGGTGACCAAGTGATTGCGATAATCCTTGGAGCTTTTGGGGTGACCAAGTGATTGCGATAATCCTTGGAGCTTTTGGGGTGACCAAGTGATTGCGATAATCCTTGGAGCTTTTGGGGTGACCAAGTGATTGCGATAATCCTTGGAGCTTTTGGGGTGACCAAGTGATTGCGATAATCCTTGGAGCTTTTGGGGTGACCAAGTGATTGCGATAATCCTTGGAGCTTTTTGGGGTGACCAAGTGATTGCGATAATCCTTGGAGCTTTTTGGGGTGACCAAGTGATTGCGATAATCCTTGGAGCTTTTTGGGGTGACCAAGTGATTGCGATAATCCTTGGAGCTTTTGGGGTGACCAAGTGATTGCGATAATCCTTGGAGCTTTTGGGGTGACCAAGTGATTGCGATAATCCTTGGAGCTTTTGGGGTGACCAAGTGATTGCGATAATCCTTGGAGCTTTTTGGGTGACCAAGTGATTGCGATAATCCTTGGAGCTTTTTGGGTGACCAAGTGATTGCGATAATCCTTGGAGCTTTTGGGGTGACCAAGTGATTGCGATAATCCTTGGAGCTTTTTGGGTGACCAAGTGATTGCGATAATCCTTGGAGCTTTTGGGGTGACCAAGTGATTGCGATAATCCTTGGAGCTTTTGGGGTGACCAAGTGATTGCGATAATCCTTGGAGCTTTTGGGGTGACCAAGTGATTGCGATAATCCTTGGAGCTTTTTGGGTGACCAAGTGATTGCGATAATCCTTGGAGCTTTTTGGGTGACCAAGTGATTGCGATAATCCTTGGAGCTTTTTGGGTGACCAAGTGATTGCGATAATCCTTGGAGCTTTTGGGGTGACCAAGTGATTGCGATAATCCTTGGAGCTTTTGGGGTGACCAAGTGATTGCGATAATCCTTGGAGCTTTTGGGGTGACCAAGTGATTGCGATAATCCTTGGAGCTTTTTGGGTGACTCAAGTGATTGCGATAATCCTTGGAGCTTTTGGGGTGACCAAGTGATTGCGATAATCCTTGGAGCTTTTGGGGTGACCAAGTGATTGCGATAATCCTTGGAGCTTTTTGGGTGACCAAGTGATTGCGATAATCCTTGGAGCTTTTGGGGTGACCAAGTGATTGCGATAATCCTTGGAGCTTTTGGGGTGACCAAGTGATTGCGATAATCCTTGGAGCTTTTGGGGTGACCAAGTGATTGCGATAATCCTTGGAGCTTTTGGGGTGACCAAGTGATTGCGATAATCCTTGGAGCTTTTGGGGTGACCAAGTGATTGCGATAATCCTTGGAGCTTTTTGGGTGACCAAGTGATTGCGATAATCCTTGGAGCTTTTGGGGTGACCAAGTGATTGCGATAATCCTTGGAGCTTTTGGGGTGACCAAGTGATTGCGATAATCCTTGGAGCTTTTGGGGTGACCAAGTGATTGCGATAATCCTTGGAGCTTTTTGGGTGACCAAGTGATTGCGATAATCCTTGGAGCTTTTTGTGTGACCAAGTGATTGCGATAATCCTTGGAGCTTTTGGGTTGACCAAGTTATTGCGATAATCCTTGGAGGTTTTTGGGTGACCAAGTGATTGTGATAATCCTTGGATATTTTGTGGTGACCAAGTGATTGCGATAATCCTTGGAGCTTTTGGGGTGACCAAGTGATTGCGATAATCCTTGGAGCTTTTGGGATGACCAAGGTATTGCGATAATCCTTGGAGGTTTTTGGGGTGACCAAGTGATTGTGATAATACTTGGAGCTTTTGGGGTGACCAAGTGATTGTTATAACTCTTGGAGCTTTTGGGGTGACCAAGTGATTGCGATAATCCTTGGAGCTTTTTGGATGACCAAGTTATCATGATCATCCTCCGAAAAAATGAAGTGACCAAGTAATTGCGATAATCCTTGGAGCTTTTGGGGTGACCAAGAGATTGCGATAATCCTTGGAGCTTTTGGGGTGACCAAGTGATTTAGATAATCCTTGGAGCTTTTGGGGTGACCAAGTGATTACGATAATCCTTGGAGCTTTTTGGGTGACCAAGTGATTGCAATAATCCTTGGAGATTTTTGTGTGACCAGGTGATTGTTATAATCCTTGGAGCTTTTGGGGTGACCAAGTGATTGTGATAATCCTTGGAGCTTTTGGGTTGACCAAGTGATTGCGATAATCCTTGGAGCTTTTGGGGTGACCAAGTGATTGCGATAATCCTTGGAGATTTTGTGATGACCAAGGGATTGCGATAGTCCTTGGAGCTTTTGGGGTGACCAAGTGATTACGATAATCTTTGGAGCTTTAGCAAGGAAAATTAAGTGATTACTTATAATCTTTGGAGCTTTTGGGGTGACCAAGTGATTGCGATAATCCTCGGAGCTTTTTGGGTGACCAAGTGATTGCGATAATCCTTAGAGCTTTTAGGGTGACCAAGGATTGCAATAATCCTTGAAGCTTTTAGGGTGACCAAGTGATTGCGATAATCCTAAGAGCTTTTGGGATGACCAAGAGATTGCTATAATCCTTGGAGCTTTTGGGGTGACAAAGTGATTGCGATAATCCTTGGAGCTTTTTGGGTGACCAAGTTATTGCGATCATCCTTGGAGCTTTTGGGGTGACCAAGTTATTACGATCATCCTTGGAGCTTTTGGGGTGACCAAGTGATTGGAATAATCCTTGGAGCTTTTGGGGGTGACCAAGTGATTGTGATAATCCTTGGAGCTTTTTGGGAGGACCAAGTGACTGCGATAATCCTTGAAACTTTAGGGGTGACCAAGGAATTGCGATAATCCTTGGAGCTTATGGTAGAACTAAGTGATTGTGATAATCCTTGGAGATTTTGGGGTGACCAAGTGATTGGTATAATGGTTGGAGCTTTTTAGGTGACCAAGTGATTGCGATAATGCTTGGAGATTTTTGGGTGACCAAGTGATTGCGATAGTCCTTGGAGATTTTTGGGTGACCAAGTGATTGCGATAATCCTTGGAGATTTTTGGGTGACTAAGCGATTGCGATAATCCTTGAAGCTTTTTGGGTGACCAAGTGATTGCGATAACTCTTGGAGTTTTTGGGGTGACCGGGCAATTGCGATAATCCTAGAGCTTTTAAAAGTGACCATGTGATTGCGATAATCCTTGGAGCTTTAGGGGTGACCAAGTGATTGCGATAATGCTTGGAGCTTTTAGGGTGACCAAGTGATTATGATAATCCTTGGAGCTTTTAGGGTGACCAAGCAAACACGTTATAGTCCTTGAAGCTTTAGGGTGACCAAGTGATTGCGATAAAACTTGGAGCTTTTTGGGTGACCAAGTGATTGCGATAATCCTCAGAGATTTTTGGCTGACCAAGTGATTGCGATAATCCCTGGAGCTTTTTGGGTGACCAAGTTATTGCGATAATCCTTGGAGCTTTTTGGGTGACCAACTGATTGCGATAATACTTCTGAGCTTTTGGGGTGACCAAGTGATTGCGATAATCCTAAGAGCTGGGTGGGTGACCAAGTGATTGCGATAATGCTTGGAGCTTTTTGGGTGACCAAGTGATTGCGATAGTCCTTGGAGCTTTTTGGGTGACCAAGTGATCGCGATAGTCCTTTGAGCTTTTGGGGTGACCGGGTTGATCATGACAATCCTAGGAGCTTTTTGGGTGACCAAGTGATTGCGATAACTCTAAGAGCTTTTTGGGTGACCAAGTGATTGCGATAATCCTTGAGCTTTTTTTTTAAATAGGGACTGCTGATTGCGATAATCCTTGGAGCTTTTGGGATGACTCCAAGTGATCATGGTATAATCCTAAGAGCCGTGCTTGGGTGACTGCCAAATGATTGCGATAATCCTTGGAGCTTTAGGGGTGACCATGGGACTGCTGGATAATCCTTGGAGCTTTTGGGGTGACCAAGGGGATTGGAATAATGCTTGGAGCTTTTTGGGTGACCAAGTGATTGCGATAGTCCTAGAGATTTTGGGGTGACCAAGTGGGATTGCGATAGTCCTTGAGATTTTTGGATGACCAAGTGATTGCGATAATCCTTGAAGCTTTTGGGGTGACCAAGTGATTGCGATAACCCTTGGAGCTTTTTGGGTGACCAAGTGATTGTGATAATCCTTGGAGCTTTTTGGGTGACCAAGTGATTACGATAATCCTTGGAGCTTTTTGGGTGACAAAGTGATTGCAATAATCCTTGGAGATTTTTGTGTGACCAGGTGATTGTTATAATCCTTGGAGATTTTGGGGTGACCAAGTGATTGTGATCAATCCTAGAGCTTTTTGGGTTGACCAAGTGATTGCGATAATCCTTGAGCTTTTGGGATGACCAAGTGATGCTGCGAGTAATCTTGAGCTTTT
>JAQPPZ010004505.1:0-19210 GCA_028583015.1 Wollemia nobilis | reverse complement strand
CCAGAAAGATTTTAGAAATTGACATAACGAGCTAAAATAACGGTCAATTTTTCTATGAGAAGAGAAGATTCATATATATCATTTTATTATCAATATCAAAATCAAGTGGGTTTTTGGTAGAGGGTTTGGTGCTCCTTTATATTGGTGAAGATAAATCAGGGGTTGGTGCTCCTTACAGTGGGTACTAGTAAATTGATTGTAAATTTGGTGCTTTGCAAAGGCTGGATTTGGATGGGAGTCCAAACAGTCATTTTGAGGATGTAGCCAAATCGATGAACCTCAGTACATCTTGTGTTGTGTGATGTTCTCTTGTTATACTTGCTTTATTTGGTTTCAATTTTTCATTGTTTTGGCTTTAAGATTTGAAGATTTAAGTTTTAAAAGAGCTACACTTATTCACCCCCCTCTCAGTGTCATTGTGAGACTAACAAAAAAATCATATGTGTTATGCAAAGTTTAATGTGTGATATTTATGTGAATTGATTAATCTCCAAATAGTTTATTCTTCTTCCTTTGTTTTATCTACTACAAGATAATCCCAGAGTGTAATTTTTGGATTGATCTTCTATTGCATGGATTGAATTGATTTATTGTGTGACTTGATGGGTCCATGGTGTAGTTTGGAGAGATAGAGTGCCTACTTGGATACTTCAACCCTCTTTGCCTACTTCTACGATGTCCATTAGGGTTTTCTCACTTTTACTTTAGAATTTATTTTGTCTTCTACATTTTTTTCTTAATATTTTTTAGTCTATAGTGATATTGAACCTGGAATTAGCGAGGTGTGACTTCACCTGTCCTAATTAGGGTAAATTAATCTACAGAAGTGAAATCATACCCCATCTAGATAGGGTGTGACTTTGCTACTGCATTATTGTGCTCACTCTAGATGAGGTATGATTTTTCCCTAGGGCACACTAAGGGCAATTTCTAGATTTTGCTTTCACTGTTGCATTCCATTCTACTTTTAGATCATACTACTAAACTTTATCTTCTTTTTTCTATTACTATATTTTTGATTTATTAATAATTCTCTCAAGTTCAATTTCTACTTTTGTATTAAAAGGTAATCTAAAAGGACCTAGGGATCTTGATTGTTGTGCCTCCAAGATCTGTTACACAGTGGCCTAAGCAAGCTCCCTAATGCTAATTCTATTGTTTAGTGTTTCATGAGTGATCTTGCAGAAATAGGTATTCTTGATATTATTGACAAGAGGTAGAAAAAGCTAAGTCAACCACCAGTCTAGATAAGTACTCTATTCATTCTATTGGTTGAAATATGATTAATTATCCATTCCTAGGTATCTAAAAATGAAAGGTATTTAGTTTGCATCTAGGGATAATTTTTGTGCATTTATTTTGTGTGTTTTCTGCTTTAAATGTTTTTTGGAATTAAACCCTAGGTTATTGAGCATACAAAATAAAGAATCATTCTAGGATAGCTCTTGTATGCTTGTATTCTATTTTAAACTATATTATTTTATTTCTTGCATTATTCTTTATCTTTTCTAGCTTAGATCTAGAAAATCCAAACTTAGGTGTTTGTATTAAAATTGAATACATCAAACTATCCCAAATATCCTAAGGACTTAGAGTGAGTCCTTTGAACCCTTCCTCCTAGCACTGAGTGTAGAGTACAACATACCCCCCTGATTCACCCTAAAGTCTTCTCTCTTATAGATCCAAATTTTGATAACTATACGCGATAGGGCGATTTTCCCCCTCTACATATTTGGTGAACCCGATGTGAAAACCTCCTTTCTTTTTAAACAATAAGAAATATCATTAAAATTGTGTGCCAAATATTAAAAATTAAATATAATTCTTTTGTGTGTAAGTACATAAGTTTCCTTTGGTCTTAGTTCTTCTTCGTGTCTTTCTCCTTTTTCCTCAATGGCTTTTGACCTTGAGGAAGGATGAAGACTTCTTAGGTTTGATGATATTTTTCATGAGAATGGTCAAATTGATAGAGAGAATCACAACCTAGAAGAAGAGACTACTAATCATCTTGATCCTAATTGGAACATCATCTTTAAATATTTTTATCATATATGGAATTTTTACAAATATCATAAGCATGCTTTAGATACAGCCTTAGAGGAGGAAGCATTACTTGAAAAGGACATCCCACCTCAGAATCCTTTGAGTGAACCTTTGAATCATGGTTATAAAACTTATCAACCTACTTATGCCACTACTATGACCACTAACATTGGAATGAATTCAAAAATTCATCCAACTAGTAGTAGCACTCAAAATGGTTCTCAATTTCCTCTTCCATCCTCTAATATCAACAATATTTCCTCTATTCCACCACAAGTAAATATTCCATTCTCACAAGACACCATCTATAACAAAAACCTTCTAATGTCCAACCTGAGTCAAGTGAATATGGGAAACATACATAGTAATGCAGAGATGTAGAATTTGGTAAATATTATGAATCAATTGGTTTCAATGGATATGATTCAATCATCAAGGTTTACATAAAACTATAAATAAATGTGTAGTTAGCCATTGTATCCTATTGTTTCTTCTAGACCTTATCGTAAGCATTTCCCTATGCCAGTATTACCAATCTATAAAGGGACTGAATATATAATAGAACATTTGAGAGGATTTAGGATAGCTTGTCATGATCTTATTTATGATGATATGCTTTTATTGAAATATTTCCAAAGAGTATTGCTGGAGTGGCATTAGAATGGTATTATCTATTTCTCAACTATTCTTTGAAATTTTTTGAGAAGACCACAGAGATGTTTGTTCATCAATTTAGTACTTATATTGAAAAGGACGTGACAATGAGGGATTTGTATGATTTAAAGCAAAGTAAAGAATTTTTTTCAAAATTCTTAGCTCATTGGAGATGTTTAGTTGGCAAATTAAGACAATCTGTGTCTCATAAAGATATGCTTGATATATTAAAAAAAAAATTACAAGAATAGTTATCTTATAATTTAGAAACTACTACTATTACATCTTTAGACCAAGTAATTGAGTTAGCCAAAAAAGTGGAACAAGCTCTCATTAGAAGAGGTCAACTCAAGGTTAAAGAAGATAAGCCAACTAAGTGTCAATCTAAGAATAAGCATATAGGAGGTAATAGTGATAGTAGACCTGTTAACAATGTCAATAATAGCCTACAAAATATTGTGCTTCAAAAACCTCCTCAAAGGAATTTCACAAGACTTAATATCCCTATGGAAGTAGTTTTAAAGCAACTATTGGATGCTAAGGCAATAGAACTACCTCCAATATGATAGCCAAATACTACATATCATTGGTACAAAGTAGATCAACATTGTGCATATCATAGAGTAGAAGGACATTGGACTAATTCTTGTAAAAGGCTAAAACACGTGGTTCAAGATTTAATTGATGTCAATCGCATTGATACTAATAGTTTTCAATCTTCCAATAGCCAGTAAAATCAAAATACAACAAGATAAAACAACCAAGTGTCTTATAAAAATGTACCACACCAATATAATAACAACATGGTTGGAATGATAACATCTACTTCAGGAAAAACAGTATAGAAAATGGATGATTCATCAAAGATTTTGCTTTTAGAACTTCTACAGAATTCTCAAACCCATAAAGAATCTATGATAAATGTCTTGGAACAACAACCAATAACTCCAGATATTCCTCCTAATGACATGAAAAAGGCTATAAGTTCCCTCTAAAATCCTCATATAACATTTTTAGATAATGATATGGCTCCCTCAAAAGTACAACAAGATTCTTCACTATACATCACTACTTACATTGGTGACACTCTCATCAAAAGGGTTATGATTGATAATGGTTCTTCACTTAATGTTTGTACACACCGTTTATTTCAAAAAATTGGATTGAAGAAGGAAGTTTTGATTGCATCCAATGACATCATTAAAATTTTTAGCAATGATTCTCACAAATCTTGTGGCACTGTATTTCTTCCTCTTAGAGTTGGACATAAAATTTTAAAAATAATGTTTTATGTGGTGTCTTGTCCTGCATCTTTTAATCTTCTTCTCGGTCAGTGTTGGATTCATGCAATGAAGGTTGTCCCTTCTATTTTTTACCAATGCATAAAATTTGAACTTGAAAACCAAATCATTTCTATCATGGGTAATCCTCATCCATTTGAATTTTTTTCACCAGAGGATCTCACCCAAATTAATTCATCATAGTCTTCCTCTAAAAATTCTTCTACAAATTTTGCATCAGAATATCAAGATGACTCTTCTTTTTTAGATCTTCTCTTTGATGAATATCGTCAATATTTAGAATGGAATGTTAAGGATGAGGGTCCACCCTATCCTAAGGTCTTAACCCTAGAGTCATATGTTATAGATGAGGCCTTACCTCATAATGACATCATATTTGATGGATCTATCCCTTGCATAGCGTCGGTTGAGTCTTTTAGTTCTCAAGTGAACTTTGGTTCTATGTCTCTCAAGGACCTTGAGCAATTAGAAGTGATTCCTACCCTACCTCCTCTTGAGAATGATTTATACATTCTTATTGAGGAGACCATAGATGTGAACATAGGTTCTGAGGAAGCCTCTAGAATCCTTAAGTTAGGTAAAGCCTTGACTATGGATGAGCAGGAGCAATTGACCAATTTATTGAAAAATATCAAGATATTTTTGCTTGGTCATATGCTGACATGCCAAGGTTTGATCCCTCCCTTGTCATACATAATTTGGTAGTTAAGCCTAGTGTTAAGCCTGCTAAGTAGAAAATTTAAAATATGCATATGAAGGTTGCCCTTTAAATCAAGGAGGAGCTCCAAAAACTCCTTGATATCAATTTTATAAAAGCCATCAACTATTCTGATTAGATCTCCAATATCATTCCTATAGCTAAGAAGTAAGGAATAATCATAGTATATAACGACTTTTAGAACATTAACTTGGCATGTCCCAAGGATTATTTTACCTTGTCCAACATAGACTAGATTATAGATTTCACTACCAAATATGAAATGGTTTCACTCATATATGGTTTATCGGGTTACAATCAAATCATGATTGCTCCTAAGGACCAGGCCAAGACAATGTTCACTACTCCCTGGGGTACCTTCTACTAGAATGTCATGCCCTTTGGCCTTAAGAATGTAGGAGCTACCTATCAGTGAGCCATAACTTATATTTTCTATGACATGATGCATGATATTATCCAGGACTATGTGGATGACCTTTTTGCTCATTCCTTAAAATAAAAGGATCATGTCCATGACCTAAGGTATATTTTTGAAAGGCTTAAGTAATATAAGGTTTGTCTTAAACCTGTTAAATGTGTGTTTGAGGTCACATATAGAAAGTTGTTATGTTTTATAGTGTCTAAATGAGGCATTGAAGTGGACCCTATTAAAGTAATATTTATCATTGATATGCCTCCTCCTCATACCCTGATCAAGCTTTGTAGTCTAAAAGGTAAGTTGTAGTCTATCCATTGATTCATTGCCTAGTTAATCAATAAGTGTTAGCATTTTCTTTAGCTCCTTAAGAAGGATGTAGTTTTTTGGTGGGATTCTGAGTTTCAGAAAGCTTTTGATGATCTCAAAAGATATCTCATATCCTCACTTATTTTAGTTTCCCCTATACCTGGTAGGCATCGATTGCTTTACATAGCAGCCACCGCTCATGCTTTAGGAGACATTATAGCTCAACATGATGACTAAAATAATAAGATAGCTATCTACTACATCAATAGAACTTTGGTTAGCTATGAAACTAGGTACACTCCCTTAGAGAATATTTGCCTTGTCATAGTGTTTGATTCTTAGAAGTTAAGACACTACATGCTTAGCAATAAGACACTAGTAATCACAAAGTTTGATCCCTTGCACTACTTCATATCTAAGCCCAACTTGTCAGGTCGAGCTACTAAATGGGTGTTGGCCGTTAGTGAGTTTGATTTAAATTTTATAGGTCATAAGGCTATCAAGGGTTAGGTTATTTTTGATTAGTTAGCCTTCACTCCCATAAAAGCCATCCATCCTATAATTTTTTATTTTCCTGATGAGTGCTTCAATGTTAAATTGAATATTCCAAGTCTTGGAATTTGTTTTTTGATGGAGCTCAATGCATGAGGGGTGATGGAGCTGGAGTCATTCTAGTCACACCATAAAAACAACTCATCCCTTTGTCCTTAAATATTTGATTATCTTGCACAAATAATACTAAAAAATATGAAGCTTTGATCCTTGGTCTTATAGCAGCTTTAGCTTTGTAAGTTAAGGTCCTTTCAGTATTTGGTAACTCTCAACTTGTGGTTAATCAGATCAACAATGTTTACTAGACTCGGGATGGTAAGATTAAAATATTTAAGGATATTTTTACCAAGTTTTTGGCTTTCTTTGAGCATGTGACCATAGAGTCTATCCTTAGATCCTTGAACCAC
Source organism: Wollemia nobilis (assembly GCA_028583015.1). Lineage (NCBI taxonomy): Eukaryota > Viridiplantae > Streptophyta > Pinopsida > Araucariales > Araucariaceae > Wollemia > Wollemia nobilis. The sequence continues at coordinate 12,811 of JAQPPZ010004505.1, read as the reverse complement.
CATACGTATGCCATGGTAGCTACTGCATATTTATTTTCATTGGAGTTAGAAGATGATCAATATTTTATTATAACTTGACAACTCTAGGAACCTACATATTTGAGTTCTTGTTTGGATCCCCTAGAGTGTTTTAGCATTGAAGATTCCCTATTTGAACCATGGTATAATGATATATTTAATTTTATTAAGGATGACTAGATGTTTGATGGTTTATATCGTAATTAGCGTAAGCTATTGCGCAAAAGAGTATGCCAATTTGTTATAATTGGCAATACTTTATATCAATATTCTTTTGAAGGTATCCTTTTATAATACCTTAACTCTAATGAAGCCCATATTGCTCTTAGTGATGCTCATGAAGGTTAATTTGGAGGCCATTTTAGTGGTAATGCTATTGCCAAAAAGCTCCTTCAAATGGGGTATTATTGACCTTCCATGGAAAAGGATGCATGTGATTATGTTAGATGCTATGACAAGTGTCAACACCATGATCACCTTATTCATGTCCCTCCTCAATACCTTGGGGTGATATCTTCTCCTTGGCCTTTTTCCATGTGGGGATTGGAAATTATTGGGAAGGTTAACCCAATGTCGTATGATGGTTATAATTTTATCATTACTATGAATGAGTACTTCACTAAATGGTTTCAAGCCATACCTCTGGCCATGGTGACTGGAATTTAGATTTCTAAGTTCATCTTCAACCAGATCCTTTGTAGGTTTGGGATTCCTTCGATGATTATTTTTAAAAATAGAACTCCTTTTAAGAATAAGGATATCCATAATATTTGTGCTAAATATAATATTCAACACAAATGGTCAACTCCTTATTACTCCTAGGGTAATGGACAATCCGAGGTATCCAACAAATCCTTGATCAGGATTTTGAAGCATTTGGTTAATAATATTGATCGTGACTGGTATACTCAGCTTTATCCTACCTTGTGGGCCTACCGTACTAGTGTGTGTACTCCCACAGGGACCTCACCATATGTATTGGTTTATGGGTCTGAGGGAGTGTTCCCTTTTGAGTTAGAGTTACCTTATTTATGCATATTATTGCAAGATACTAAGGTTGAAAATGAGTTTCGTGTATAGTGTTTGCACCAATTGGAGCTACTAGATGAAAAGTGTATCATACCTTAGAGCATTTGCGAGCCTATTAGGATAAGATCTATATATATTACTCTAAGAAGGTTCACAACCATTATTTTGAGATTGGGGACCTTGTCCTCAAGGAAAATCAAAAGAACACTAATGCTCGTGTTGATATTCAAGGTAAATTCTAGCCCAACTGGTTAGGACCTTTTGTCGTAATAGCTAAATTTGGTTTTGGTTCTTATAATTTGGCTTCTATGGATGGTAAATAACTTAAATAACCTATGAACACAATACATTTAAAAATATATTATGCTTGAATTGTTCTTCATATTGCATATGCATTTAGTTAGATCATATTACATGTTTACCTAACATATTATGCACATTTGCTTATCATTTTATGCATGATTGTCTTTTTTCTTGCATATTGCTTGTCATATTTACATTGCTTCTTATTCATGAATGCTTGTTCGTATAGCTTTTGGGTATTTGTAACAATGACAAGTGATGATACATAGTTAGGTCATAGCTCACATATATTACACTTTCACTTGGGTTCAGATGCTTAGCGAAGCCCCAACCTAAGGCACATGCATTCTCATCCCTTATATTTTCATTTTCCTTTTTATCTTTCTTCTCTTCTCTCTTCTTCTTGTATTCCTTGACTTTGAAATTTTTACAATGATCATCATTTCTCTCCAAAGTCAAGGAATGCAATCCTCTTTTGGTATGTCCTTGTATTTTTGCATGATTCTAATTTTGTCTTCTTTGTTCAGATAAGGATATACATTCTTATCTTCTTTGATTACATGTTTTCTCCCTCTTGATTTTTCACTAGTTGAAACTTCAATCTGGGGGCACACATGCACAATTATTGTTTTCTCATTTTATTCCTTTGATTTCTTCTAGCACATTCACACACTCATCCTGTTATGCTCATAATTATTGGTCCATACATACATGCACATACACCTTCTCAGGTAGTACTAGCATACACATACATCATTTTACATCAGCATACACTATTACACCCCTATCATGTTATATATCTCTTTTGATTCAATGGTCCCAACACACCATTATAGGATTAGATCCTTGGCCATTTCAGTAGACCTTGACATACATCCTAGTGGGTAATCACCCCATAATAGTCACTAGTGAGCAATCACCCATAGCGGGTTACACTATACAGTTCACTTATTGGTCCATATTTAGTGAGTACTACACTCTTAGTGGGTTATTCAATCCATACATGGACCATATTTTGAGCATAACACCCTCTAGTTAGGGTTTTGATCTAGCTTCTTTCTCGATTTTAGATGGTTGACCTTTGGAGTTTCATCATTATCTTCTTATTCTTTCACTTCACAACTTCTTATTTATTCTTCTCTACTATTCCCTTATTCTTTATTTTTATTTCTTATTTCCATCCATGTATTTCATGCTAGCTACATTAGGTTCATGTTGTATCCTTTACTATTTGCTCTGTTGTTTTTTTATTTGCTTTGTTATCTGGGTTTATGTGTTTTACCTTTTCTTTATTTTGTATTTTTTATTTTTATTAGAGAACTTTCTTCCATTTCAAAACTTGAGGGGGCACCCTAGCCATAGATGCATTAATGGTATTAACGTCTCACCCTTTTGCCCAAACTTGACCACCCCTTATTTGTGCTTGTTGTATGCTTTCCTTTAAGAGTCTATTCCTTTCTTTAATGCATTTAATAGGCCATACATGCATCAAAGAGGGGGAAAAATGTAGATACAAAAAAATTGACCCACTTTGAGTGGGAAATCTTCCTTAGTGCCCCTAAGAGGCCCTCAACCCCTGCCAAGAGCAAGGGAAGAACTCTTTGTCTCCCTTTTGTTTAATTTGTTTATCTTTTAACGAAATCGTACCTCATATTTTTGAAGTGCAACTTTGCACCAATGATATCGCGTCCTATCAGGATGGGGTATGACTTTGTTGTTTAACCTAATTTTTAATTTTATTATTTTTGAGCCTGCTTAAACCTAAGTTTAAACCCTCCAACAAGTTTTGGCATTGGATGTGAGTATATTTTTGCCCCCATTTTTCCTCCAATTTTATCTATAAAAGGAAGAGTATTTTTACCAAATCATATACGTGAAAACATTATATGTGATGTGCAAATTTTAATGTGTGATATTTATGTGAATTGATTAACCTCAAGCTGACCCTGAAGTGCAAATTTTGGATTGATATTCTATTGTGTGGATTGGATTGATTTGCTATGTGATTTGGTGGATCCATGGTGTAGTTCATAGAGATAGAGTACCTTCTTGGATACTTCATTCCTCTTTGTCTACGTTTACCATATACATTAGGGTTTTCTCACTTTTATTTTAGCATTTATTTCATCTTCTGCATTCGCTTCTTATTTTTATTTAGTCTATAATGATATCATGCCTAGAATTAGTGAGGCACAGCTTCACCTACCCTAATTAGGGTAAATTAATCTACAGAAGCAAAATCACACCTTATCCAGATAGAGCATGACTTTTCTACTGTGTTATCGTGCTCGCTCTAGGTGAGATATGATTTTACCCTAGGGCACATCGAAGGTAATTTCTAGATTCTTCTTTCACTATTACATTCCATTTTGCTTCTAGATCATACTACTACACTTTGTTTTCTATTTTATATTAATGTATTTTTTATTTATGATTAATTCTCCAAAGGTCAATTTTCACTTTTGCATTAAAATATCATGTAAAAGGACCTAGGGGGCTTGACTACTACACCTCCAAGATTTGTTACACAACGGCCTAAGCAGGCCCCCTAATGCTAATTTTATTTTTTAGTGTTTCATGAGTGATCTTGCAAAAACAATTATTCTTGATATTATTGACAAGAGGTAAAAAAAACTAAATCAACCACTAGTCTAGATAAGTGTTCTATTCATTCTATTGGTTGAAATATGATTTAATTATCAATTCCTAGGTATCTAAAAATGAAAGGAATTTAGTTTGCAGATAGGGATAAATTTTGTGCATTTATTTTGTGTGTTCTCTATTTTAAAGGTTTTTTGAAATTAAATCCTAGGTTAGTGAGCATACAAAATAAAGAATAATTTTAGGATAGCTCTTGTATGCTTGTATTCTATTTTCAATTACATTATTCTATTTCCTATATTTTTCTTTATCTTTTCTAGCTTATGTCTAGAAAGGCCAAAATTAGGTGTTTGTATTAAAACTGAATACATCAAACTATCCTAAATATCTTGAGGAATTGGAACGAGTCCTTAAACCATTACTTGTGAACCCTTTCCCCTAGCACCGAGTGTAGAGTAAAAAATACCTCCGTGATTCACCCAAAGGCTTATCTCTTATAGATCCAACTTTTGGGAATTGTACATGGTAGGGTGGTTTTTCCCCTCTACACATGTATGTGGCCAAGGAGTTGAAGCCCCTCCTGGCCTTGGTGATGTTCATGTTGGCAAACATAGTGATCCCCAATAGTACTAGTTGTAGGTTCCCATGGAACCTATTGGGATTGGTGAATGATGGTGGGGATGATGCTGAGGAGTCTAAGGAACTAGTTGACATGATTGAGAGATGATTGTGAGGCTCCAAGAAAAGCTTCTAGGCAAAGAATGTCGACATAGACTAGACTTATGGTGACTAGTGAGGCATATGTGTGTTACTTGGAGGATTTATGTATGGCTAATCATACCATGTTGCCATATCCTCCATATTTCTCTATGACTGAGTCATCTAGGCTAGTTGATTCTAGGTAGAGTTCTAGATCTAGGGTTCCTACTAGGTCATAGGGGTCCTCTCATAGGCATTAGCTAGTTCTTAGATACACTTTTTGTATATGAGCCTTGGTGCTCTATTGTATGTAGCCTTTGGGTACTCATTGTACATGTGATTATATATATACATACATGGCTTTATACTTTTTGTGTTTAAATTATGTGAATGATCTTTGTGGATTCATATTTTCTATTTATGATAATGCATATGCTATGTTATGGATGATTAATGCAAGTGAAATGGTGTATGTATGCATGATTTTCTAATGATTATTCATATTTTAGATCTTGCTTGGCCATGTTTAGCATTGTTTTTTAATCAGGGACATCAAACTTGGTGGCATATGGGATGAATGACTCATGAAGTGACATGGATGTTGATATGGAAGAAGATATGGATGTTGATATGGAAGACTAAATATTTTATAGAGACTCAAACATGCTAGTGGTATTAAAAAACTCACTAACACTGCCTAACTCCTCTAGGACAAAATGTGTGTTTAGTGAATTCATTTACCGAATCTTGAGCATGATAATGACTTGAGGTAATCAAGCACCAATGTGTGTGTTAGTGAGTTCATTGATCCATATTGAGTAAATTGGATAAAACTATTATGGAAGAAACCACGAAGCTAGCTTATCCTTATGTGTGGCTATAGGTCTATTTAAAAGAGACATGTTTCCACACATAAGCGTACTCGACTACCAGTCAAGTGTCTATAGTTTTTATGGAGGCTAACTCCATAGTCCACGATTTGTGTTTTTGATCTCTTAAATTTTGGGGATGACTACCTAACCATATTACTAGAAATATAGTACAATCCTTATAACCCAATGCTCAATGGTGTGTGATGTAAAACATTTAAAGCTTTGGGGAATCAGATTCTCAACCTAAGTGTGATGAGAATTGTACCCTATCCTTACTACTTTATCTTTTCAATTTGAATAAACTATGATAGTGGTGCAAACCACTATTCTTATGGACTATGTTGCATAATGGGATGAGAAAGGATGACCCTTTTCACTTTGATGTACTTACCAAGTATGGTATTATCCCTCTTTGACACAAGATATTTTTAGGATGTGAAATTGTGTGTTTGGTTCAAGATTTTTTTAGAGTCAATTCCCAAAACTCAATATTTTCTTAGTGAAGATGTGTAATGGTCCTAAAAGGAAATTGACATGTATTTTAGAGTTTGCTTAAAACACTAGTAGTGGTTGAGTAACCAAAAACACCTAGGATTTGTGAATGTGTGGTTTGTGTGAATAGCAATTTGACTTGATGTAATAAAACAAGTAAATTTTTTGTATGATATTGTGAGGATGCCCCTGATTAAGGCAACATGATTTTATTTTGACCAATTCAAAAATATTTAATCTAACAAATGATCCTTAATATGATAATTAAAATGTGAATGTGAATACAATGTATGACATGCAATTTTGTTAAATGTATGCAAATGTTTTTGTGTAGTAGCCATGCATATATACATATATATAAATCAAATCATGCATAGAAGAGGACCCCTAGATGAGGAAGAGCTAAGACCGGTCTCAAAAATAAATACAAATGTGTATCACTCCATTAATCTTGTGAATGGGTACCGTGTTTGAAAGCCACTCGGGATAGTCAATAGGAATAATGAAGTTGATTTCTAGAAGCTTTTGAAGCTCTTATTTGACTATGAGGGCAATGGTAGGATGCATTCATCTAAGTTTTTTTTTACCTACTTTGCTTTAGGATGTAAGGTGAGCTTATGGACCACGAAACTGGAGTTAAGACTAGGCATGTCTTTGTAAGACCATGTAAATATATATTTTTATCTTTAGGAGAGCAATAAATTGCTCTTGTTCATCAACTGATAATATTTTTCTAAGCTTGAAAATTTCGAGATTGTATGGGTCTGAACTAAGGTTCACTTTGATATTATATTTAATAGACATGTGAAAACCTTCCTAAATTTGATGGGGCATAAGGATCATATGGATGTCATCTATGATTTCATCAAACTATTCTATCTTATCCTTGTCTAACTCTACCTATAAAACCTTAGGATTTAGGGATGAAGATGGAGGTGAGTGTGGAGGGGATGGAGGAATGTAGTTGGTGAAAGCCCTTAATAATTCCTCAGATAAGAAAAATTTGATGAAGGTTGAAGGTGAGGAAATTTGATCCATATCAATGAGACTTATGTCAATTGGAAATTACTTAGTTGGATCATATGGATTATGGAGTGGGGTCAATAAGTCATTATTGAGAAAATTCAGTTAATCCAGATGGGATTTTTGAAAGTTGATTACAATCATGTGGTCAGAGATTAAAACAAAAGTGCTAATGCTTTAGCTAATTGGGCTTTGGACAAAGGTGATCTTACTTTTTATGGCCACCCTCCTATATGGTGGGCTTCTCAAATTAGGGAAGCTCTTCTTTCTATCATTTCTTTGGATGGCTCCAGTTCTAAAGGTACCTAGTTTCTTCTTGTTTTTTTTTTGTTTCTCTTTGGTTCATTCAGTTTTTTTAGTTCCCTAGCTCATTCTATTCTTTATTTTGTTTCCTTTGTTGATTCTTGCATTAATAGTCTTCTGGTCTAGATAGGTCATTGTTTTGTTCATTTTTTTTTCTTTTGTCTTCTTTGTTTTTTTGTTTAGTTTTTTAAGGTGGGTGGGTTCTTTTGTTTTGTTTTGTTTTTGTGTTCTTTGTGTTGTTTTTTTTTGTTCTTGTGTTTTTGTTGTTTTGTTTTTTTTTTTATGTTTATTGTTATTGTTCTTGTGTTTTTTTCATTCTTGTTCTTGGGTTTCTCTTTGTTTATGTTATTTCATTTTTTTATGTGTGAGTGTTTTCTATGTTTTTTGTTTTTGTTTATTGTCTATTGTTGGTTGTTTTTATTTTTATTTTATTTTTTAGGTTTTGGTTGTGTTTATTTTTCATGTTTTTTTGGGTTATGTCTTTGTAGTGTTCTGTTGTTTTTGTCTTGTTTGTGTTTTGTTATGTGGTTCTTGTGTTTTTCTATGTGGTTTGTGTTGTGGTTTATTTTATCTTATTGTGCGTGTTTGGTTGTGCTTTTGGTTTTGACACACTCAAGGAGTTTGTTTTTTATTTTATTTTATTATTTTTGTTGTTATTTTCTTTTTTTAATTTGGTTTTGTGTGTTTGTTTGCTCCTTGAGTATGTCAAAGGTGGTAAGCCAGGTCCGAGTCCTAGGCGTTTTTGGTGGAATGGATACCCCTGCCTCCTTGGGTCTTACCCAAAAGTGGCATCCATTTTTGGGATGTTTTCCACAAATAAAAAAAAAAATAGGATCCATGTTGACTTTAGAGGAAAAAGGATGAATTGGCGAAGATGAATGGATGGGGAAAAGGAAGTGAAAATGATGCTAAGTCTCCTTAAACCTGGATAGTAATATTTAACACAAATAAATGCATTTATTTAAGTGATATATACACATGCAATGCAAAGAAATAAAATGTTTTTGTTTATTTTTTGATTTTTTTTAGTAGTGGTGAAAACCACTATCTTTGTGTTATGTACATATGCTAAAAGTTTAGCTTATGGAGTGGATTAATGGAATGGAGGTGGTGGTTCATCGGTAGGGGCAACTCATTCTTGTGGAAGAAGTAAGCAAAAAATGGCCTCATGTATGGGGAAAATTCTAAGACAGAACTCATCCTATTTGATGTGGGGAATTATGGATTTTGATTCCTCTTTTAACTCATCAAAAGCAATCGATATTAATTTAAATTCTAAATGGTGATAAATAAGGATGGTGGATAAGTGGATGGTAGGAAAGTATGGATGGCAAACAAGTGGCTATATTTTGGTGTCTAAACTTCTTGGATAAATTGCATAATTATATTTTTAAACTTCAATTTTATTCTAAAAATCATATCTTAAAGATAAATTCTTGTATTCACCTTAAAATATAGTGTGGCAAAAGTCTTGAAAATATTTTTAAGGTGTTAGATTTTATCCTTAGAAAATTTTGTGAAAATAGATAAACACACTAACCTTAATGTGGCTTATACATGTTAAGATTCCTTTAGTTTATAATTTCAATTTTAGGCAATACTTGTATAAAGTGAAGAGTACTTGAGGAGATCCAATCACACGATCATTATATCGAGGGTATAACTTTAGTTTTAAATGATTAAGACTTAAAATTTGAACAAGCTTACATTTTTAAATTATGTACCGTGTTTGTAAACTTTTATTAATTGGGACTTTTAGTTTAATATTATATAATTTTTAGAATAGATTTTAAGTGAATTTACTATTTTTATTAAATTCTCTTTTCTAGAGTAAATTAAAAGAGCTTTAGAATGTTTTAATCCTTACTTTAGCTTTATATATTAGGTATTATTACTTTTATGGAGTATCTTGCTTATTGAATATTAGCTTTAAAATAAAGTTATTTTATATAAATATACCAATCAATAATGAATTTGTATATATGGAAACATATTATATTATAGGACTTCTTATAGATATTTATCTAAGTTAAAAAAAAAAATGAAAGCATTTATCTCTTGAAAATAAAATTCTTAGTTGAACGTTTCATCAACAAATGGGTTAAGACATAGTGGTTAGTTCAAACAAACTTATTAAATGAAAAAGCATGAACTTTAGCATACCATAAAGAGAGAACATATTAAACCATCAAGAAGGATGGTAAAATATAACACACATCGAGAAGGATGAACATCCACCCAAACATCGATAACTTGTAGGAGGTGGTTATTGTGATTCAGGGATAACTGTTCTCTAGAATAATTATGGGGATCAGTGGACCATATGCTATGGAGAGTAACAAACAATGGAATGGGATGTCATTATAGGTTATCGTACAAGGTAGTATCATGAGGGTTCTCACAATGTATAAATAAATTGCAGAATAGCCAATATTAACTCATGACTAGGGGAGCTAGTCTTAGGATTAGAAGGTCCAGTGATAGATGGTATGGGACATCTTATCATCAACTATGATATGATTTGAGGTACCTGAACACAAAGCCAAAGTATTGGTAGGCCCTTGATTGCATCCATAGAAGGATGGACTATTATCATGCACTAGGCATAATTATGCCAACTCTAGAATGGGATTAAAGCAAAAAATAAACTAGGACCAAGTTAAGGATCTATGAGATCAACGTCCTCCATGCTACGAGATAGGAAAAATATGTATCCAGTCTTCCAAGTGCAATGGACCCTATAAGGATAACCCCTTACCAATAACCCAAAACTCAAGTTATGAGAAGGTGAGTCTCATAAATGGTAGCCTATTACGGGATCTGGCCAATATCGAGCACTCGTGACTCTATCTGTAGTGGATAAATATATCGAAGTGTGGAAATTATGTCTATGTACTAATATAAAATTTGGGTGTGTAATAGTCAGATTGTGAATTTGAACATGTTTATAAAAAAAAATTGAATTTATGTTTTTGTCAACTCAAGTGAGTTGACCTAGGTTGTTATAGTTAGTATTAGAGCCTAGGTTTCCAAAACCCTATATTACAAATATTGATTATTGAGTTAATATAGCTATTTTATCACCAGGTATAATGGTAGGGACCTCAAAAAGGGAAAATGCTACTCTGTAAGAGGGGCTTGTAGAGGTTTCAAGAAATGGAATGAGATGACTCGTGAGAGTTGAATCATGTACAAATAGTCCAAATATCTTGACATGTTTTGAGAAAAGAAAATGAGCCAATAATAGGAAGGGCTGCAAAAAATAATGATAATATGACTAAAATGATTCAATTGATGCAAGAAAAGTTGAATCAATAGAAGGAGAAAATGGAAATTCAAAGGTCTCATATGAGTGATCACATGTAATAGTAGAGAGCACAGTTGTCTCAACAACAATAAATTATTACTCAACAGCAGAAGGTAATAAAAATTTTAACTAAAGGTAAAGAATCATAAAGAATACAAAGTGAATTTCCCGAGGGATCTTCTAGAAAAAAATTTGGTGTGGAATTACAAAAATAAATAAAAAATTTAGATATATCTAAATTTTATGGGAAGGGGGATGGTGAAGTAGCTATAAATTGGTTAAGTGAGGCTGAGGGATACTTTGCCATTCAACCCCTGTGTGCTGAATCTAAAACTACATGGGTTGTAGCACACTTAATGAGTCCTATTAGATATTGGTGGATCATATATAATAAAACTAGTCAAAAATAGGTTGTTGAGATTTCATGGGATGTGTTTGAGAAGGAATTCAAAGATAGATTCCTTACCCCTTAGTTTTACATTGAGAAGTATGTTGAATTCACCAATCTTCATCAAGAGAACATGTCAGTGATAGAATACTATAAGATATTTGTCCAATTACTAAAATATGCACCTGAATATGACAAACGTGAGGAGTTTAAAGCTCACAAATTTATGCTAGGCTTGCATCCTAGAATTGGATCTCCTATTGGATGGATCAAGCCAAAGAATTTGATAAAAGCCTTTGATTTTGCACATTATTAATAATTAATCCAGAATAATAAGAAGGTTTATTATCAAAGTTTTGAGAAATATTAATCTAAGAAAATAAGACATCCAAAACCCACTAAAGAAAAGGACCAATATAATAAATACAATAAAGGTGACCATTTCAAGGGGTACAATAGGAACATAGAAAAATATTAGAGTAATAAAGGGCAACAAGGCAAGAGAAACATTCTAGAGAAAGCTGAAAAGAGAATTGTGACACAAGAAAAAGAAAAGAATGTTGCTAGTTAGAATAAATATGGGAACATATGGAATAACAAAGGTCCAAATGTATGATTTGTCTATGAAGCTAAATATCATTATGCAAATCAATGCCCATAGAGAGTAGATAAGAAAAAACTAGCTAAAGAAGCTCCTCATATAATTTATGCTACCATAGGTAACCCTAATATTTTAAAGGAAGCACTGCATTTATTTTAAAAGGAAAATTAGTTGAGAAAAATATTTATATTTTTATAGATAGTGGTGCAATTGATAGTTTTATATATTCTAGTCTTGTGAGGGACATATCAGTAAGACATGGGATTATGGCAAATGGGTTGCAAGTTGAATATGGATTAGGACAAACCTATATGGTCAATTAATGTTTATTTGAATCCTAGATAGATATACCCCAAGGAAAATAAACTGGCACCTTTATGTAGCACCTTTACATGCTTTTGATATCATCCTAGGTGTAGATTGGCTAAAAGCTCACAAATCCGCATTCAATTTTGAAGAGAGATGGCTTGATTTCATGGATGATTTCAAACAATGAATTCGAATCTATTGTAATCAAGTGATCCTATTGTAGATTAAAAATACCACGCCAAACAAAAGATAAAACCACAATAACGGAGTATAGAATAGTTGCACAAAACAAACAATTTATATTAATCGATGGAGTTTAAAAACTCCTTTTTGAATACAATTGGGCCTGTAACCCTTTATTTGTGATACACAGTTACAAATTATGCTAGGGTTCTCCAAAACCCTAGCTGACACGAATGGTGGCACTTCCGAAGAATGTATCTTCAATCCCAAAAGAGTGAGTGGGCTTTGTCGTATCCCTTGCTTGGACCACTCCAGCTTAATCAGCTGCCATCAATAAACTGGATCTGTCATCAAAAACCTACACACATTAACACTATTAAGGAGTTAGAAATTAATGAGAGGGCTCCACTGCGTGAGCCCTCAGAAACAATCTAAAACCTTATAAAAATGGAATGCAGGAAATCAATAACATATTAACACATAAAATACGGCTACTTGCTTTAAACTAATTTATACCTGTTCTATGTTAACGCATCTAGACCAGGCGACACCTAGAAGTAATGTTGTTGTAAGAATAGGCTACGAAAGGAGCCCTGGTGCACTCGCCGAATGCCCGCGTGCTTCTAGATCTGGATTACAGACGCCAGTTTGAGTCTGTGGCTGAAGGTAAATGCCCGTGGGCA